>QEPC01000842.1:1361180-1383950 GCA_003113815.1 Sphenodon punctatus
TATTTCATTGGTTTCAATGGGGACACAGCGCCCCATTGAAACCAATGAATTAAATCCGGTACCGGCATACCGGATTTAATCCGGGAATCCGGTTTTCCTAGAACCGGTAACCGGTAAATCCGGTAGCCGGTAATGGGCCCGGGGTCCCACCACTAGAGAGCATACATAGAGCATTGTGAGGTGTGTAAGGAATATGGAGACAGACAACAAAAGGAAACTCTACAGCCCCATGATGCCCCAGCACAACCGTGGGAAAAGGTGGGCACTGATCTGTTCACACTCAATGACAGGAACTACATGATCACGGTAGACTATTACTCAAACTTCTGGGAAGTAGACTACCTGGAGGACATGCAAGCAAGAACCATAATCAGGAAACTGAAGGCACACTTTGCAAGGCATGGGATACCCAACATCTTGTGCTCAGACAATGGGCCACAATATACAGCAGACAAATTCAAACATTTTAGCAAGAAAAGGGAATTTGAGCACAAGACTTCATCCCCCAAGTACCCACAAAGCAATGGGAAGGCAGAGTCCACAGTCAAGATGGCCAAGAAACTGATGCTCAAGGCAAAGAAGACAGGCCAGGATCTTTACCTGGCTCTGCTCGACCATCACAATACCCCCTCCCAAGGACTCAATAGCAGCCCAGCACAGCGACTGATGGGCAGAAGAATGAGGACACTACTCCCTGTGAGAGAGAGCCTGCTGCAGCCCAGTGGGGTAGAGGCTACACAGAGACAAATTCAAGAACGCCAAATCAGACAGACAACATACTACAACAGAGGAGCCAAGGACCTCAGGCTCCTTCGAACAGGGGAGAAGGTATGGGTCCAACCACCCCACAGTCACACAAAGGAATGACAAAAGGCTACAGTACAAGCAGAAGCAGGACTAAGATCATATGAGGTAATTACAGATGCAGGGCAGAGATTAAGAAGAAATCGTAGGCGACTGCGGAGCAGTAGAAGGGAGCAAGCAGGCACAGAGCAAAGAGATCCTTACCAGGAGGATTTGGATTGTGCCTCAATACTCAGTTGGCCAGAGGAAGGAGAGCCATCAGAAATGAACAGTAAGACTACCGATAGAAACAGCTGCCGAGATTTAAGTCCACTAAAGTAGAGTCATGTTGAGGCAGAAAGAAGTCCTTCACCCGGAGCTGTAACTCAGACAAGAAGTGGATGGTTGGTCCAGTGGCCTGCATATTTAACCAACTATGAAACTTAAAGGGCCTAGGACACTACAGATAGATGGTGGTAAAGGCCATGCTTCCACGGTGGGCTATGTGCTTGCAACCTCTGGCCCCGGCAAGTAAACCATGATGTCCAACAGCAACAAAACAACTTTTTTCCTTTTCTTTGTCTTTCCTTTCTTTCATTTCTTTGTTAAAGGGAAAGATGTAACAACCTGCAGGTTGGGACTGGAGTTGCATGGGGGGAACTGTTTAGAGAACACAGCATGGTTTGTGAAGGAGAGTGTGCATGAGCTAGGCACAGCCTCGTGGAGTAAGCTTAGTTAAATAAAGAGTTTGGTTGTGTTTGATAACATCCTGTCTCTTCCTTATCGCATGGCACACTGTGCATTAAACAACTAGCAGTTAAGATGACCGATAGACATATTATTACAGGGGGTGCATTTTGATGTAACACACCTTATTCAGCATTGGCACAGCACCTGTGCAGCACGTAGTAAAATGCTACCCAATCCGTATTCTCCATTCCCTCCCAGCAATGGTAGTAGAATTTTACGCGCCCCTCCCCTGCATGTCAGATAGTCCCGTTGCCTCATCTGTGGTGAGACTCTGAGCCTCTAAAATGGCAAAATTGCTTGTGTCATCCAAAAATAAACACTCTGGGAGTAATTCTCTCCTCCCTGAATAGACTGGCGAGGAAGGGAGAAGTTGGATAGCAGGTTGCTTGGAAAACTATTTTAAATATAGCTACGAAACCGACGCCTGTGATTAAAAAGCGGGAGGGTGTCATGGTTAGGACTGAACAGTTTGGGCTCTTATCAGAGCTTACTCAGGGTCAGCCTACTGCTGTCAGCACCTTGTCCTGGCAGGCAAAATGAAGTTTTGAACCTTTTGCTTGTGGAAGGCAGAGAATAGAATTAGCCCATTAAGTCTCCATTAGCCTAAAAAAATGAGAAAACACAATCTGTGCTAATAATAAGAAACCTCATTCAGACCCACAGAGCAGGAGGCCTGATCTATGCTGTCCCAACCCCAGCAAGTTCCACTGGCTTCTAAGTTCTGGGAGCTTGATTTTTGAAGCCCCAGCAGATAAAAACATCTATTGGCCACACATGCCAAGGCACCAAGAAGACAGTGGGTGTTTTTAGATGAGATAGTACCCAGTATGGCCACTCAGGAGCCATGGAGCCCGCCACCCGTCCGAAGGTGGAGTGGCTGGATGCACGCTCCTGTGAACCACTCAGCACCCACTCATGGCCCCTGCCGGGAAATCCAGAATGCTCCGTGCGGTGCAAGCCACATAGCTCTGTGGCAACGGGCAGCCACGGAGCCCCTGCCTGCATAAACGGGGTAGCAGCTGTGTATGCCAGCTGCTCAGAGGCCCTGTGGGCAGGGAAAGCAGCCTTTGGAAGTTACAAGAACTAGCCAGGAGCTGGGGACATGTCACTTGCAAAGGCCAGTCCTGATGCGCTTCCCCCTCCCCCAGCGTGTGGGGGCTGCTGCCTCTGTGGCCACCCTGGCAGCCACCTGTTTGAATCGCTCCCCACACACTCCACCTGAGTGGGTGCCCCACGGCAGTGTCACTCAGTGGCCATGAACCTGACCCCCATTGCCTTGTTCGTTTTTCAAAACACCCATTATTAGGAAGAGCTCTGCTCAGCGTTTTAGGCTGATCTGTTGCGCAGAGACTCAGGGGCCAAATTCAGAGCTTTATCGAGGTAAGTGCACACTGCGCCCCATGTGTCCAATACATGGGAGTCTGTGAATAAATATGATATGATTAGAATGGGAAGCACTGGGCCCACAGATCCTCAAATGCAGTTAGTCCTGGGAAAAATGCTGGTCCACAGAGCCTCAAACGCAGTTAGTCCTGGCCTGTGTAGGGCAGTGGGCTTCTCGGAGCAGAGGGGTTATCGTCCCCCCCCCCCCTTCTGACATAACTCTACCCTTGTGGAGTCTCATGACATCATGGTACTCCACAGGGGCGGGACCATGGGAGGTGGGAAAGTCCCTATGGTTCATTTTTCTGATGTGGTCACTCTCTGCTGCTCCTGGAGGCCCCAGTTATTTTGATTAGCCACTGGTGCCCCTCGCTGCCTCAGAGAAATCCGGGCTTTCTCTGGAGCCCAGAGACCCCAGGTCAAAACCTGGAGAAGTGGCAACCCTAATTGCAGTAATAGTTTCCTTTTACAAACAATGGGTGCAATCCAACACCCCACTGTACACTGTGCCTAACCCCAGGCACATAGTAAGTGCGCTGGCACACATTTGCACATGCACATGCATAGCAAGCCACTCAGCGCAATGGGGTGCTCCTGCTGATGTGACACCCCCCCCCCCAAGCCCACATACCCTGCAGCCTGTGGGATGGAATAGGCACAGCTCCTGCTCCATCCCCCGGGCTGTGGGGTGTGTGGGCTCGGGGTGGGGGGGTCGCATCGGCAGAGGCACCCTGTTGTGCCGAGCAGCTTGCTATGCATGCGGCACACATGTGCAACTGTGTGCCCGCTGGCTGGCCGGGCATTGCACTGGTGGGAAGCGTACGCGCCAAGTTGGATTGCACCCAGTGAGTCAAAATGTGTCTTAGGGTGTGTTACATAAATGGGGTGGGGTCTGCGTGTCTACTGGGGGACAAACAGGGATGCCCTTGTTTCACAAATGAAAGCAGCTGCAGCCCTACCTGTAGGTGCCTCCCTACAGTGTAAAGGGCAGTGCCAGGGACAGGCTCACATGAAAACACCTGTCACTGGCTTAGCCCACCTCACCGTTTGAGCATCTATGTGCATCATGATGCAGCACAAGCAAGGCATGGCAGCTCTTTCCCGTGCTAATGGAGTCAGGAGTGGCCAGGTGTGTCATTGAGAGGGGCAGTGGGAGCAGAGCTGCAGCCAGAGTAGGAAGTTCCCCCCTCATTGGGGCAGGCCTGAAGCTGATGCAAATGAACTTCCTGTGGGGGGTAATGGGATGCTGCTAGGACCAAGATGGTGAATCAGATTGGTTGGGCCAGATACGTCAGCCCTGCGAAACTCAAGGACCTTGTTTGTGATGCATGTAGTAGGGTCAGGCTCGGTGCCTGAGCCTGGCCATTTAAGAGGAGGTAGCACTGGCCTGGAGGGCGTAGATACTGAGGCTGTGCAGGAGGGTGGTTGAGGTGCCTCAGCTGGGCTAGCCTCCAGGACCTAGCAACCAAGGACTGAGTAGGGCCAGCTGGGGTGGGATGGTTTGGCCAACTGTAAGCCTAGAGGAGGCTAAGCTGAGCCCTGAGAGAGAGAGAGAGAGGTGGGAGCTAGGGAGGGCTCTGCCTCTATGTTGGCTGCAGGAGGGATTGTGCCTGGCCAGCAGAACCGGGGGAAAGGCTCTACTTAAGGGCTACCAGGAGGACAACGGAGCTGGTAGCCTGAACTTGACTATGAACAATTTTGATACCTGGCTGGGAGGGACTATACCTAGCTAGGAGGGACCTAAGGGAGAGGCTGGGTTATGGGGTAAGTACTTGCATGCTCCTGACTCAGGCCCATGAGGGACTGTGATAAATAAAGGACACTCTCTGAGTAAGATCCCTCAATGGACCTGTGTCTTTGAGGTTGGAGCCTGCAAGTACTTACCCCAGGACACAGAGAACCCTATTACACTAGTGGGGGATGTGGGCACACCCACAACAGGACTGCCATCAAGCACCCAAAAAGAGGGGTGTGGTTCCTGACAGAGCATATAGACCGGGAGAGGGAGGGACTGTACCTAACCAAGCAGGGCCTAAGAAGGAGGCACCCCTGAACCATGTACGTGGGCTATATAATAAGGGACTTTGAGAAGATCCTGCTTGGGTTAGCCTCATTGGGGTGCAGATCATGAGAGAACTTACCCCGGGGCCACACACCCCTCTTATAGCACCTGACAGGAAAGAAGCAGCAGCCTTGCAAAAGGAAAACATATTGTGTCACCTTTACTTTAACAGTGGTGACCATCCAGCATTCCTGTGTGAGAAAGGGGTCCACACCACCATTTCCAGCTTCTACTGGTCAAATTATACCAGGCAGCTCCATGAGACTTTCTTGAGCTGTCATCATTCTGTCTTCCATTCCAGGGAGATGAGGCAGTGGAAGATTCAGAGGAGGTAAGCAATTCAACTGCCGTCCTACTGGATCCTGAATTCTCGTGCTGAAGGGAATCCTACTCATGTGAAGGGTCAGCTCAGCTGTCTTCATGTTGTTTCTCTGGCTCCCTCTGCTTCCAGGCAGCTGATACAAGCTTCCAGATCTAGAGGTTCAGTTCCTAAGAATTCCTAGGCAACAACCCAATGAAGATCCCATGTCCTTGGTTGGGAACAGGCTCTAAGACCGTTTTCACACAGCACTGCTGGGTGGGGGGATGGGTGTGTGCCGGCAGTAGATGGAGGTGGGTGTCAACACGTGTCCCTTTTCCACTCGTGTACACAGGGTCTCCCTGAGGAGTGGGTCCCAGTGGCTAGGCGTGGGCTCAAAAATGCTCAATTTGAGGGAATTAAGCTCACCGTTTTGAATAGGGCACATGAGTATTTGGGATCTTTTGAGTGTAAATTGACAGCGTCACCCAGGGAATTAAAAAGAGGGGAGAGACACCTTAGGGTGCAACATAAAGTTTTCAATTTATTGTGGGGACAAAAAGGGGGTACATAAAAGCAAAAAGCATCAATTGGTAATAATTAAACAGTGAGACACTCAAATCAATTAGATAAATGCACAAGGATGCAACATGGGTTGGTTTGTGGTTTCTAAAGGAAGTTCCTAATTTAGGAGAGAGAGGTCTGCCTGGGCCAAGGCACAAACAGTGGGAGATTCGAAGGAAGGGGAAGAGAAGAAAGACACAGCGCTTCATCTTACCTAAAATGTACTGTTCTGAGGGAGGGCAAAGGAATGGATCCTTTATAGCCCCTTTTCCAAAAGACAGTACAGTAGCACCAGGGCAGCCTCCCTGGAGATGAACCTTCTGGGGGTGGGGGGGTGGGGGGACTGGAGTAGTGATCTGAGGAGGGAAGAAGTCTGTGGGCTTAGCCCACCAAGTCACTCAAGCCCAACACACACTTGGGGGTGCGTTGGCTAGAGTTGCAAGGGAGCCTAACCGTGTCTCCATGAGGCAGACAGGTGGGAGTTGCCTTATGTCTACTCAGAGGTCAGGCAACAGAATGGCAGTAAAATGGACAGAAGGACTCACAGCCAGGTGTCCTTCTGAATTCTATCTGGGCAAGCAAGACAGCATGGCAGTGATTTCAGCTTCAGTGATTTCAGTTTCAGTGATATTAGCAGCAGTGATATTAGCTTCAGTGATATTCGCTTCAGTAGCCGCTGTGAGAACAGCAGCAGTGAGAACAGCCAGTCTGGGAGGATCAGACCGACTGAACTGACTGGGGCTCTGAAGGGACTTGTATTTAAGCCAAAATGTTGTCCCCTGGGCATGGTGGGTGTGTGAAGACCAAGAACAAAGTTTGATTAAATTTAGGAAGTTTTCTGAAAAGGAGCTCCAGTATCTCACAAAAGGACATTGCAGTTGCTTTTGTTTTACAAAAAACAGTAATCAAAGAAAAATGCACTACCAAGAGGTGCCTCCTATATGCCTCACCCAGACCAGACCTGCCAAGATAGGTTCCCAAGGAGCATTCCTGCCCACTCCCATCCCTGATTGATTTAAGATCAGGCTGTGCAGTCATCCTTTGTCTTGGATGCAGATCACAGCCTGATTAGACCACCCTTCTCCAGGTGCATTGGGACACGTCCTTCTGGACGCTGCCCCGCTCAACAGTACAGGGTGGGTTGCTAAACCCAGGTTGATGCTAATTATCATTCTGATGAAGTGGGCCTACATTCTATAGCGATCCCCCCTCAATCAGCCCAGGACTCTTGTGCCCAAAGCCTGCCGGGTTCGCACCGATGTCAAAGCACAATCTAAAACAGGGCAGGTTTTGAGGGAAGGTCACCAAGTACAAAAAAAATCATAAGAAATAAGGCAAACATCATATATCAAAGGCAAAAACTCAGGGAGCACTGGTTGTAACATGGGTGTGCTCCTTTCCCCACGGGCACACACCCATCTCCACCCACGGAGCCTCCTGTTTTGTCTTATGGCTCCGTGGGTGGGTGATCAGTAGAGAAGGGTGGAGGTGGGTGTGCTCGGGGAGCATGCACGAACCCCCGTTCACCATCCGTGGTGTTTCTACAGGTGCACACCTATCCCCCCACCACCACTGCGGCATGTGCATGGATGCCCCCTATACACATCCAGCCGGGAGGCGGGGGGTGGGGGCGTGTCAGTGTGAAAAAGGCCTATATCAGGGCTGGGGAACTTCACATCCAGGAGTCAAATGCAGCCCACAGCATTTTTTTATTTAGCCCCTTTCCAGTTCCTAGATCTGGCCTCCGGATCCAGTTCCTACCCCCAGTACTGAAAGATTGAGCTCAGGGGAAGGGAGCAGAGATGCGGGTGTTCACACAAGGAGAGAGGACACAAATCTATGATGTGGACCTGCCTTTTGCTAAGCCTTTAAACACCCTACCCCCAACTTCTCTGTGACCCTCCAGAGCTTGCACTGATTTTTAAAGTGGCCCTGGGAGGAAAAAGGTTCCCCATTCCTCTTCTAAATTGTGCTTCAAGCAGTATTCCTTTTGTTGTCTGATTTCAGAGGGGACAACCTCTCGCCTTCCTGGATCCTGGTCTGCCCAATGGACTGTGAATAATACAGGAGCCTCTAAGGAGTCTCAACGAGGGACAAAGGGGAAAGAGGTCAGTGGAACTGGTATTGTTGTCTCTCTAAGCTTCCCTTCTTCTGCCTGCCTGCCAGCTCTCATGGTTTTATAGTGAAACTGGCCATTTCAGGTGTTTCCATAAAGCACCAGAGATTGAAACTGTGAAAACCTCAGCTTTTATTTTACGAGGGAGCATTTCTAGCTCTGAAGGATGTGGGGAAAAGCTTGAAAGCGTGACTGTAGCAAACTGTAAAGGCTCAGAGGAGAGGAGGCAAATAAGGAGAACCCAAAAATTAATATTGTTAAAACGACATGATTTTAAGCTGATCTCTTGATTTTTTGAAAATTTGGGTTTTACAGTCCTACTGGTAGGACCCTCTCAGTCAATGTTCTTTCTCTTCACAGACAGAAGAAGTAAAGATTAACCCTTCCAAATCGACTAGTGCTACCCAGATTAACTATAGATCAAAGTGCTGGGTAGGCTTAATGTCTACACAATTTGAGGACACAAGACACTATCAGAAAAGGAACCCATCTGACCTCCGTTGCCTGCTCTTATCAAAGCCCCCTGATAGAGCTGACCTGCCTTCAGATTGTGTCTTTTTTCGGATTTTCTTTCTGGTCTCAACTCTGGCAATAGAATTTTTGGTGCATTGCATCACAGCGCTGCACAGCATGGTGGTGACATGGGACAGTATGCACAGAATGGTCCTGATCTCTCTCTCTCACTCACACACACACACACACACTGTCTGAAAGGGGCCTCAGTTCTATAAAACGTTTAGCTATTATTATGTGTTGTTAATACTAATCACATCTAATGACATGTTACAGTCAGCATTTTAAAGGGCGATTATGTTTGCATTTCAGAAGCTCCTGTGGGGATTTTTGTGGCAATCATTTCACCTGGGATTGTTGTCTGATAATATTTTTTAGAAACAAGACATTTGGAAAGGGGAAAAAAACCTTATTTTTGCACAGTTGGCATGGCGTGCATAGTTTAGACACAATCATAATGAAGTTGGCACCTCTGCACTTCATGATAACGATGATAATAACTTATCAGGAGACTGTCCAATGCAGAATGCATTTTCATTTAAATTTAGCATTGATTGTTCTGCTGAGCTGACCTCCCGTCTCTTCTCTAGTGCTGTGATTCTATCAGCTAGGAATCCAGGCTCATTAAGAGATTGCAAATTGTTTCTTGATTTCATTAAATCGGCAAATGAGTATTAGCTAGATAATTTGCATCAGCTTGAGTTGTGATAATTTATTCAATTGGGCAATTGTAATTTTGAAATAAAAATTCCAGAGGGACAATGATTCATTTTCACCTCATTATATTGGCATTATTGGAACACACAGAACTGGACGTCCATTTATGGGGACATATTTCTATTGGTTTTAGGTTTAATATTTTAGGTATATATGTGGCTGAGGATTTGGATGCTTGAACTGCATTTCCAATATGACAATGCAGCAGCGCTATGCAGAACAGGGGTGAATAGAGGAAAGTGGCTGCTTGAGAAAAAAAATGGTCCTTGATGAGAGGAATGAGGAAACGAATGGGCATGGATATATGGCCTTCCATTATTGTAGAATTTGAGCCCTTCATAGTCTTTAACATGTGAACCAGCATAGCCTAGTGGATAAGGTGTTGGACTTGGACCTGGGATTCTAGGGTTCAACTCCTGTCTTAGTCATGAACTTACTGGATGATGTTCAACTCACCATCTCTTGGCCTCACTTCCCCATCTGTAAAATGGAAATAATAATGACCTGCCTCCTAGGGTTGTTCTGAGAGTGAACTAGATAAGGATTGTAAAGCACTTGAAATATTGAAAGCATTATGGAAATGATAATAATACTTATTCTCACAACAATTCAGTGAGCTTGAAAAGTGCTGTTGTCTCCACTTTGGATATGCCCAAAATCATAAAAAGTGCCATACTGGGTCAAACCATTGGTTCATTGAACCCAGCATCCTATCTCCGTCAGTGGCCAATGTTGGTCACTTGGGAGAAGTACCCAACAGCTCACAATGGAGCGATCCATTCCCTGATGTTCTCTCCCAGCTCCTGAGAGTAAGAGGTTACATCCCCCGGACCTATTTGGCAAATAGCCATTAATGGACCTACCCTCCAAGAACTTATCCAAACCTTTTTAAAACCCAGCTATACTACTGGCCTTGACCACATCATCTGGCAACAAATTGCACAAGTTAATTGTGTGTTGAGTGAAAAAAAATAATACTTTTTAAGATTTGTTTTAAATCTGCTGATTTAGTTAGTTTCATGGAATGTCCTCCTAGTTCTAGTACTATTTGAGAGGGTAAATAACCACTTTTATAAACTTCTATCCTATCCCCTCTCAGTCAGCTGAAGAGCCCCAACCAACCTATCCAGCCTCTCTTCACAGGGGAGTCATTCCATACCCTTTACCATTTTTGTTGCCCTTCTCTGTACCTTTTCTAGTTCTACTATATCTTTTTTGAGATGGGGTGACCAGAACTGCACAGAATATTCAAGGTGAAGTCACACCATAGATTTATATAGAGGCATTATGATCTTTTATTTATTTATTTCTTTATTTATATCTCACCCCCTCCTGCCAGAGGCAGCTCTGGGAGGCTAACAGTTAAAACAATAATATAAAAATATAATATAAACACAACATATATAATAAATACATATAAAACAGTACTAATATTAATACTAATTGGGGGAGGTCAAAACAAAAATATACAAAAACCCAACCACTCTAACCCTCAACCCCCCTCCCTTTACCCATCTCCCTCACCAAAGACCTGGTGGAACAGCCAGGTCTTGCATTGCTGTTGAAAGGAGGAGAGATCCGGGGCCACCCAGGCCTCTGCCGGAAGGGAGTTCCACAGCTTAGGTGTGGCCACTGAGAATGTCCTCTCCGTAGTCGCCCCTGCCCCCCCGGTTGATCCAGAGCCTGGGGAGTGAGGCGGTCCCTCAGGTAGGTACGGTCTAGACCATATAGAGCTTTATAGGTAAGCACCAACACCTTGAATTGGGCCTGAAAGACTATAGGCAGCCAGTGCAGAGAACAGAGCACTGGTGTAATGTGCTCCTAGCGGCCCATCTCTGTGAGGAGGCGGGTTGCCGCATTCTGCACTAGCTGCAGCTTCCGAACTGTCACCATGGATAGCCCCGGTTTTATTATCTATCCCTTTCCAAATAATTCCTAACATTCTGTTTGCTTTTTTCATCGCTGAGCTGAGGATTCAGTGTATTGTCCACAATGACTCCAAGTTCTTTCTCCTGAGTGGTAACTCCTAATTTAGAACCCAGCATTGTGTAGTAAAGTTTGGATTATTTTTTCCCTATGTGCATCACTTTGCACTTGTTGACATTAAATTTCATCTGCCATTGAGATGCCCAGGCACCCAGTCTCACAAGATCCCCCTGCAATTTTTCACAGGCAGTTCAGTTTTTAACTACCTTGAATAACTTTGTGTCATCTGCAAATTTGATCACCTAACTCTTTACTTCCTTTTCCAGATCATTAATGAATATATTAAGCAACACTGGTCCCAGTACAGATTTTATTTATTTTTATTTTATTTTTAAACATTTCTGAGTGGCCCGCATACCTACGGCATCTCGGGGCAACATACAGCTTCATAAAAACAATCAATAAAAACCTTTTAAAAATAGCACAATAAATTTAAACTTAAAACAGGATTGAGAAACAGAAAAGTAAAGGTAGAGGAGAGCCAACACCCTAACTCACCCCTCCTCCCCAAAGGCCTGGGTGAACAGCCAGGTTTTACAAGCCCACTGGAATGTCAAAAGACTTGGGGCCAGGCGAGCTTCCTCTGAGAGGGAGTTCCAAAGACGTGGCCCGGCAACCGAGAATGCCCTCTCCATTGTAGCCTCCTGCTTAACATGGGGGACCTCCAAGAAGGCACCCCCGGCAGACCGAAGGAGCCACTCTGGGACATGGAGGGTGAGGCAGTCCCTGAGGTACGAGTGGCCCAGACCGTGAAGGACCTTATAGATTAATACCAATACCTTGAACCTGGCTCGGCACGCTATTGGTAGCCAGTGCAGAGTCCAGAGCACTAGTGTTATGTGCTCCCGATGACCCGTCCCCGCCAGGAGCCGGGCCGCTGCATTCTGCACTAGCTGCAGCCTCTGAACCAGGAACAAGGGCAGCCCCACGTATAGCACATTGCAGTAGTCCAGCCTCAAGCTAACAAAGGCATGGATGAGGGAGGCCAGATCCGGCCCGGAGATGTATGGACACAGCCTCCGCACTAGATACAACTGGCGAAAGGCGGCCTTTGCCATCACTTCCACCTATCGATCCAGGCGGACATCCGAGTCCAACACCACCCCCCGACTCCGAACCTGCTGAGCTATAGGAAGGCGAACCCCCACAATCAGGGGGGCCGACACCTCCCTCGCCCTCCCCACCACCATCACCTCCATCTTATCGGGCTTGAGCTTCAGTCTGCTCTGCCACATTCACTCGGCCACGGCCTCCAAACACTGGGATAGCAAAGAGACAGCAGGGTCTGGGTCAGCTGAAAAAGAGAGGTACAGCTGAGTATCATCAGCATATTGGTGACATCTCACCCTGAACCCTCTCACGATCTCCCCCAAGGGCTGCATATAAACATTAAATAATAAAGGAGACAAGATGGAACCCTGCAGAATGCCGCAGGACAAGGTGCGAGGGCAAGATGTTTCAGTTCCCAGCACCACCTGTTGGCTTCTCCCCGAGAGGAATGAGCGGAACCATTCAAGAACAGTCCCATCCAGACCCCCCAAGTCTCGCAGCCATCTCAACAGCAGCCGTCTCAACATGGTCCACGGTATCAAAAGCGACTGAGAGATCTAGCAGGATAAGAAATTTAGACCATCCTGCATCCATCTCCCGGCAGAGATCATCAACAAGGCCACCAACACTGTCTCAGTGCCATAGCCAGGATGGAACCCAGATTGAAAAGGGTCCAGGAAACCGATGCTGTCCAGATGTGCCTGGAGCTGCATCGCCACTGCCCGCTCAATAACCTCCCCTAAAAAGGGAAGGTTAGAGACAGGTCAGTAGCTGGTGAGTGCATCCACATCTAATGATGTTTTTTTCAGCAGGGGGTGCACCACAGCCTCCTTGAGGCAGGGCGACAACCTCCCCTGCTGTAGGGATGTATTGACCACTCTCGCCAGCACCGTCCCCAATGTCTCCCTGCAGGCTTTCACCAACCAGGACGGGCAAGGATCAAGTTCACAACTGGTGACTCTCACAGACCCCAGAACATCCATTGCATCGGCTGGTGTCACTTCCTGAAACTCCCCCACAAAGTTGGACTAGACAGGGCCTCCATGACCTCACGCTCCCCACCTACTGCCCCCAACCCGATGTCAAAGTCACTCTGAATTCGAGTGATCTTGTCTGCAAAGTAGGTTACAAACTCCTCACAATGGGCCTGGGACAAGTCCATGTCCAGGCGGAGGGAGGCCGGACTGACCAGCCCCCACACCACTCGAAACAGCTCCGTCGGGCATGACTTTGCAGACGTTATGAGGGCAGCAAAGAATTCCTTCTTTGCTGTCCTCACAGCCTCAACATAGGACCACAAATGGGCCCTATGGAGAAGTCGATCGGAGTCAGAGCGAGTCTGACACCAGTGTCAGTCTAGCCTCCTGCCTACTTGTTTCATACACTGCAGCCCCTCGGTAAACCAAGGGGCATTGCGGTGACGAGACAGAGGCAGGGGGTGTCTCAGAGCCACCCTGTAAATGGCCTCCCCCAACCAGTTATTCCAATGTTGGACTAGCTCATCGACAGAGTGACCGTCCAGGTCCAAGGTTAATTCCCTCAGGACCTCTTGGAACCACTGAGGTTCCATCAGTCTCCGAGGGTGGACCAATCTAACTGGTCCCATCCCCTTCTGAAGGTGGCGCGCTGAGAGGCTGGCCTGGAGGAGATAATGGTCTGTCCATGACAAGGGCGTAGCCCTAACCTCCCCCACTACCGGACCACCCACCTCAAGGCCAGAACTAAAGATCAGGTCAAGGGTATGCCTCCCCATGTGGGTCGGGCAGGTGACCACTTGGGACAAATCCATGGTTGCAATGGCAGCCATGAATTCTCGCTCCGCTCCTACAAGGCCAGCATCGGCATGGACGGTGAAGTCCCCCAGGACCAAATTCCTGGAGGAGCCCAGTGCCACCTTCGAGGCCAACTCTGCTAGAGCGGTAAGGGATGCTGCCGGACAGGAAGGGGCCTAGTATACCAGCAGCACCCCTAGCTTTCCCCCAGCCAAATCAAACACCACATGGAGGGCCTCAATACCTGCAATCTCTTGAACCGGATATCTCCTAACAGGCTGGTCTTCTCTAAAAATAATTGCTACACCACCTCCCTGGCCGCCTGTGCGGGGCTGGTGCTGCACGGCATACCCAGCTGGAATGAGATCCGCTAAAGTTGGTCCAGCCATTTCGTCCAGCCAGGTCTCCGTAATACACGCGAGGTCTTACAGATCCCTGGGCACTCCACTGTTTACTTCTCTCATTGTGAAAACTGACCATTTAGTCCTACCTTTTGCTTCCTATCCTTTAACCGGTTACTGATCGACAATAGGACACTGTCTCCTATCCCATGATTACTTCATTTCCTCAAGAGTCTCTTCTGAGGAATCTTAGCAAATGCTTTCTGAAAATCCCAATACACTATGTTGACTGGCTCGTCCTTATCCACATGCTTATTTACACCCTCAAAAAATGCAATAGATTAGTGAGGCATGTCTTCCTTTTGCTAAATCCATTTTGACTCTTCTTCATTACATCACATTTATCAGTATGCCTATTAATTCTGTTCTTAACAACTGTTTCCCCCAGTTTGCCTGACACCAACATCAGGCTCACCTGTCTGTAGGTTCCAGGATTACCTCTGGAGCCCTTTTAAAATAGTGGCATTACATTCACTACCCTCCAATCCTCAAGTACAGTGGCAGATTTTAGCGACAGGTTACAAATCACCAATAGTAGGTCTGCAGTTTCATACTTGAGTTCCTTCTGAACTCTGGGATGAATACCATCTGTCCCTGGTGATTTCTTACTTTTTAGCTTGTCAATTTGCTCTAGAATCTCTTCCATAGTCATGTTGATTTGTGACAGTTCCTCCATCACCTACAAAGAATAGTTCTGGCATGGATAGCTCCCCAACATCCTCTGCAGTGAAGACTGAAGCAAAGCATTAATTCAACTTCTCTGCAATGGTCTTATCCTCCCTGAGCACCTTTTTCACCCCCTGGTCATCTAATGGTCCAACTGATTGTCTAGCAGTCTTCTTGCTTCTGATGTACTTTTTATTATTGGTTTTTGCATCTTTAACAAGTTGCTCTTCAAATTCCCTTTCGGCCTGCCTTATTAACACTTTACGTCCAATTTGGCAGTGCTTATGCTTTTTCCTATTTTCTTCATTAGGACTAGCTTTCCATTTTTTAAAGGGTGCCTTTTTGGCTCTAGTAGCCTCCTTCACCTCACCATTTAGCCATGTTGGCAGACATTTGGTCCTCTTGCTACTTTTCTTAACTTGTGGAATACATTTTATCTGGGCTTCCAAGATGGTGTTTTTAATATAGTCTCCATGTCTCTTGCAAACATTTAATCCTCACAACTGCTTCTTTTAGTTTCCCTCTAATTATAGTTTCCTCATTTTTGCATAGTTCCCTTTTTAATGTTAAATGTTACTGCAGTAGTTTTATTTGTCATTCTCCCTCCTGTAAGTATGTTGAATTTGATTATATTATGATCACTGCTGCTAAGTGTTTCCACGACTGTTACCCCTTGCACCAGGTCCTGCACTCCACGTAGGACTAGATCCCAAGTTAGCTCCTCCTCTGAAAGGTTCCAGGACCAGCTGCTCCAAGAAACAGTCATTTATGGCATCAAGAAATTTTACCTCCACATCATGCCCCGATGAGACAAAAAGGAATTTGTGCCACACAAGATGCCTGTGGCAGAGTAAGGCGCTGAATCTGTAGTTTATCAAGTCTCCAGCTAAAAGTGAACAAAATATCTGTGAAAATGTTGACGTCATTTTTAATTTCAAAAGCAATTTTGAACTCTCCCATCCCCCCAAAAGACATTGCTCTTTTTGACTAGCTCTGATAATACAGTATGGAGGATTTTTCCATTACCCTATAGCTTATGTTATCATTTACACCCGTGCAAAACATGAATCAAATTCTACCATGCAGATATTGTTTGCATTTTGCATCCATGGTGATGCAAACTGCAAGGCATTGGTGAGACAAGGACAAGGCTTGGGTGAGGTCTTGGGTGCTGATGCTGCTAGTTCAAATCCTGGCCATATTGGCTAAGCTTGAAAAGTGACATTCTGTGATTGTAAATCAGAACCTTGCGTGAAATGAGCATATTCATTTCTGTTTAGAAAGCATCAAAAATCCTGTGAGTGCATAACCAGCATCTGAAGCTAGGAGGGGATGCTCTCACTCTAGTTATCTTACTTACTTATACTTTATTGTTTCCAGCACAAGGCTATGCCAATTGACATACATAACATAAACAAATAAAATACATAAGACCATGGGGATTAAGAAAATCATTCAATTGATATATAATGTAAGCAAAATAAATAAAACCAATGAACTATAAAAATAGCTCCTAAGGGTAAAGTGACAATTAGTTATCAGTGAACAAATACTTGTTATGTTGGAACTACCACAGCGATGAGTACTAACTAGTATCCAGCTATCATTCACCAACTTCTGTCAGACTGTTTTCCCAGTAACTGACCTCAGCCTGCCACTTGACTATGAGTTCAGATTCTCCTTTGGCATTTTCAGAGAAGACACTCTCCACCCACCCATCCACTATACATGATGCAGGGCTGCAGTGTTGCCCTATGGGTGTCCTGTAACGTGTATAGTGGGTGGGAGGTGGGTGGGGAGTGTCTTGTCTGAAAATGCCCCTTGATGCCGGTACTGAGACGAGAGTAAATGTTCTCTTCCCGTTGGGAAATGCCTACCTTTCAGGAGTGCCTGCAACCGTTTGTCCCCACTGGTCAGCGATACAGTGCTTCCGCCACTGTGAGATTGGCACCAGCAATTTTCCGTCACTTTTCAGGATTTTTTTAGACTTTCTGGGACTTCTGGGGGACTGTCTTTTTCCATCAATTTCTACAGCTTTTATCTTCCAAATGTTTTGAAGAGGTTAAAGAGCTGGGTGGGTCCTTAGCTAGAATTGGCTGCACTCTGCATGTGAGCAGCTATTGGCCATGTGTCCTCAGAGGACTTCTGTGCACCAAGTTACATGAGCTGGTATTGGTAGCTATTGGTTGAAAACGTTTTTGCACAGCTTGTGCTGGGTGTGTGCGTATTGCTGGACTGGCACTGCCAATCCAGCTGGCTATTAAACTATGTAGACATTTCTGTCATCAGCACGTCGGTGCACAGGCCAGCTCATAAAAAAAATGTTACAGATGTTAGCACTCCAGAAGCATGGAATTTTTAAACTGGGGGTGGGTGGGAACCAATGAATGTTAAGAAATGGGCAGGTACAGCCCTCCGCAAGGCAATGAAGATCTCTGTGCTCAGAATGTATGTGGGACAGAACTGCTCATTGGTTAAAGGTAGCTCATATAATTTCTTATCTTGTGAAAGTAACAGTTTTGCTTGCAATGAGAATGAGGGATCATAACACCACAGAAAGCTATTGATGTGCATTGTTTGCCTGGGAAAGCCAAATGGCTTTGGCTTTGGTCTGTGGGTGCTGGGGCCGCCCAGTGTACAGGGCCCAGAGAAGTTGGGTGGTGAAAGATACCTTTGCTGACATTTGGGTGAGACCTGATGTACAGCAAGAACTCTCAGACCCATCCTCTGAGGCAGCCTATGAGCTCATAGGGTGGCACCTGCCCACAAAGGGTTTCTCTGCATGCACGATGAAGTGCAGACACTGTGCAAACCTGCTGCCATTCCAAGTTCAGCAGGATGGAAGATTAAGAGCCCCAGATGAGGTGAGAGAGTAAGATGTGGACGAGACCGCAGGTTTTCTGGACATTTGTGCACAGCTAGAAATAGGGCAGTCATTAATGGAAGCTGGACCTTCCTTGCTGTTCTTCCTCATCACTGCCCTAATGACAGTGGGAGGATTCCCACGGGGCCACCAGGAGCACCTCAGTTGGATGGCAGAGTTGGATCTCTTTGGGGACACAAGTGAGTCTGGGTACAGGGAATATGAACTGAATGATGGAGAACGTGTTGCCCTATACGAGGTTTAGAGAAGAACTGCAGAGCACCCTGGCAAGTGGGGCTGGTTTTCAGTCCCCACTGTATGGTAATGCAGAAGATGCTAGAGAGGGAGTACAATAGACACATATTTGACTGGGGCTTTTATGTGAACTGAGAAGGATTTCCAAACCATGGAGGACAAGACCACAATAAAACATCGCTGTGAGCCATGGATGCATCTGCAATAAACCAGGTGGTGACAACATGCCAAGACTGATTGATTGCTTTCAATATCAATTTTCACTATAGGCGCTCAATAAAATATGTGATTTGCTCAATAAACTCAGCATTATGTGCATAGCAAAAGGTTTTTTTCCAGCTGTCAATTGCTGGCAGGTGTAAACCCAGGGATGAGCCTCTGTGGGTGGGTGGGGATAACAGTCGCTGGAGTGTTATAATAGTATTAGCCGGTCATAATAGCCTAGAAGAAATAAACTGCTAGTGTGGCTTCTTGTTCCCATGATTCGCCGTGGCTATGAGTCATGACAGTGGGTGATACTCTGAAGGGGTGGGGTTGATGGGTGGAGCACAATATGGAAGAACACCTGCCAATGTATTAGGCTTGTGATGCTAAACCTGTGACTGGGGGCAGCCTGAATGCACAAGAAATGCACCCAGGGGGCTGCCTATTTATTAAGCTCTACACACTAAATGCCAAAGGGCCCTTAGCGGGACTGGGGGGGAGGAGGGGGACTCTATTAAACAGGCGATCAGTAGGGAGGGGTGGGCTAGCTGGGCAGTGGTTTGTGTGAGGGGCCTGGGTAGTTTTGATTAGGGGGTGGTTGTATATAGGTTTTTTTTAGGGGGGATGGGGTGGGATGCCCCAGTCCCTTGGTGAGAGCAGGGCGGGGGGGGGATCGGGTTAATAGGTTCTGGTCCCTCTGAGAGAGGGGGGGACCTGTCCCTGGAAAGGGGCGAGGGTTACACCCCCCTGTGAGAGGGGGTGTGTGGGAAATTGTGGAGGGTAGGGGTCTCCCTCGTTGGCCGGGCCGGACAGCCATGGATGGGTGAGGGAGCCTGTAGTCATAGGGGTCGTGATGGGCTGGGGGGCTTATGGTCCCTCTGGTGGGCAAATATGATCTCAGAGGGGTTTGCGGTGTTTAGTGCCTGTTCCTCTCAATGCCCCCAGGTCAGATGAGGAGGTGGTGGGTGTTGGAAGGGCCTCTGGTCGTATGTTGCTGCTGTTGAATGCCAGGTCAGTCACAAATAAGAACTCTATGGTCTGAGATTTGATCCTGGACCAGATGGCTGACTTGGTGTGCATCACGGAGACCTGGCTGGACACTGAGTCGGGGCATATTTTGCCTGACCTTGTTCCAGCCGGGTACTCTGTGCAGCACCAGCCTTGACCAGGGAGAGGGGGGTGGGGGGCAGTGTAGCCATTATTTTTTGAGATACTTGGTCCATGCAGAGGTATCCAGTGCAGGCCCCACTGGGAGTAGAGTGCCTCCATCTTGTTGTTGATTTGGCCCAAGGAGACAGATTAGGGGTGTTGCTGGTATACCATACACCGTCCTGTACGGCCGCATCCCTGCTTGCCCTGACCGACCTGGTGTCGGAGGTGGTGTTGCGATCCCCAAGGCTTTTAGTCCTTGGAGATTTCAACATCCACACCAACTCTAGTGTCAAGGGAGCGGAGCAAGAGTTTATAGCCGCCATGGCAACCATGGGCCTGTCTCAGGTGATATCTGGCCTGACTCACGAGGGGGGGACATACTCTGGACCTGGTGTTCTGCACTGGCCTTGAGAGGTGGGTGGTCTGTTAGTGGGGGAAGTGTCATCTATTCCCTTGTCATAGACAGACAATTATCTCCTATGGGCTAGTCTCCCAGTGCACGTTTGCCCCCGGCAAGGTGCAGAACCGGTTTGTTTGGTTCGCCCCTGGAAACTTATGGAACCGGGACCTCATGTGTGGAGTGCCACTGGGTTCTACTGTGTCTCCTCTCCTGTTCAATGTGTATATGCAACCTCTGGGTGAGATTGTGAGAGGGTTTGAGGTCGGGTGCTATCAGAATGCTGATGACACCCAGCTTTACCTCTCGTTCTCATCTGATCCAGGCCTGGCCATCTCGGTGTTTACCCATTGCCTGGCTGTGGTGGGGGATTGGATGAGGTTAAGCCGTCTGAGGTTGAATCCTGATAAGACAGAGGTGATGCTGGTGGGGAAGGGCAAAGGAGTAGAAGCCCCCATCATTGATGGGGTGCGTCCCTCTTTGGTTCCCCCAGGTCCGGAGCTTGGGAGTGCTCCTTGATGCACAGCTCTGTCTGGATGCCCAGGTGGTGGTTGTGGCGAGGAGCACTTTTTGTAAATTACATCTGGTCTGTCATCTTCAGCCATATATTTCCGGCCCCGACCTGGCCACCGTCATCCATGCATTTATCACCTTGAGATTAGACTACTGCAACGTGCTCTATGTAGGGTTACCCTTGGTGATGTCTCGAAGACTGCAGCTGGTGCAGAACATGGCAGCCCGACTCCTGATGGGGACGGGCTGTCGGGAGCATATAACACGGGTGCTCCGTTCTCTGCACTGGCTGCCTATAGTCAGGGCCCCGATTCTTCCGCGGAATTTTTTAAAAAATTCCGCGGGAGTCAGGGGCCAATTCTGCGCCTCGGCGCGATTTACCATGCGGGGGGGGGGGGCTTGGTTTGCCTCCTCCTCCCCCCGCACTGGTAAACCCTCAGGGCCTCCACTCCCCAGCTGCCGGGGCTTGCCCTCCCCAGCTGCTGGGGCGTGCTTGACTCCCACCCCCCACCCCCCCAAAAAAACCCCAAAGGATTTGCTTACCAGGGATGGCAGCAGCAGCTGCTCCGTCCAGCGTGCTCTTTCTGCTCGCACTTCCTGGCCCCTCCCGACGGGGCTCTCAGGGCGACGCAGCCAGATGACGTCATCCGGCTGCGTCGCCCTGAGAGCCCCGTCGGGAGGGGCCAGGAAGTGCGAGCAGGAAAAGAGCACGCTGGACGGNGGTTTGTTCATTCCCCTTCCCCCGTAGAATCTCCTGCCCCGCGTCCCCGCAGCGCAGGCTGGAAATTCTGCGCTGGGGTAAGCGGGGCAGGAGATTCCGCGGGGGGAGGGGAATTCCGCGGGAAATCTGCGATTCGCAGACCCGCGGATCCCTCGGGGCCCTGCCTATAGTCTACCGAGCCCGATTCAAGGTGTTGGTGTTGATCTTTAAGGCCCTATACAGGCTGGGCCCTGCTTATCTTTGAGAATGCCTCAACCTCCATGGCCTGGATCGGCCCCTGTGGTCATCCAGGGGTGCCCTCTTGGAGGTTTATTTATTTTTTATTTATTCTAAAATTTATATGCCACTCCCTCCTGCCCCAGGCATCTTGGGGCAGCTCACAGCATTTTACAACATATTAAAACAAACAATTATAAAACTACAATTAAAACAATATAAAATCCATCCCCCCCTCCCTAACCCAGCCCACCCACCCCATCTCCCTCGGGAAAGGCCTGACGGAACAGCCAGGTCTTACGCTGCCTACGGAAAGAGGGGAGGTTGGTAATAAAGTGGACCTCCAACGGGAGGGAGTTCCACAGCCGCGGCGCAGCCACAGAGAACTCCCTCCTCATGGTGGACACCCAGGAAACCCAGGGGACCCTGAGGAAGGGTACCTCGGGTTTTCTGGGTGGTGACCTCTGAGGGGGCATTCTCAGTGGCCGCTACCCAGCTGTGGAACTCCCTCCTGCTGGAGATCCACCTTTCCCCAGATCTTCCCTGTTTTCATCAATTCTGCAGGACCTGGCTGTTCTGTCAGCCTTTTGGTGAGGGAGACGGATAGTGGGTGGGGGGATGTTTAGGTTTTGGGAGGGAGTTGGGGGGGCGGGGTTAGACTGGCCCTGTGATTGTGTATTTTAATGGGTGTTTTTACACACACATTTCTCCTGAATGTTTGCTGTTACATCCTGAACTTTCTGTGTCTCTAAATCACTCACCCACGGCTTAAACATCCGGATCTTTGAACTTCTGGGTAGAACTTCTCCCAGAACTTTGAACTTCAGTAGTCTAACATCTTGAACTTCAGTGGGCTATCATCTTGTTTGTTAACACCTTTTGTGTCCTGCCATCAGTTCATATATTTCTTCAGGGCTTGGCACATGATATAGCTTAATCTACGGCCCTAGCAAGGTGCTTTATGGTACACAGTTCCTCTAGGAATCAGCAGACCAGAAGTTGTTTCATGGTTTGTATCTTGCCATAGTCACAAATACCCAGGTCTTGTAGATAGCCCTAGTTTTTTTACTGATTTTTGACCTGCCAAATCTTGTTCAAAGGTGATTTAGACTTGCCTAAATTGGCCAGCTCAGCTCTGCTCTGCTCTGCTCTGCCCCTGCTAGAAGACGTTGAGCAACATTCACAGGAGGCTTCAGCCTGTGGTGGTCTTTCCATTCAGAAGGACTGTGGGTGTTGGAAGTCAGCAACCTACAAGACCCAGTAACCCCAAGCTGGAGGCCTGACTCAAAAGTAGATTCTGTACATGAACAGTGTTCTCCCCCAGGTAGTGCACAGCACAGGGAGAGGTTTCTGTGAATTGTATACATTAAATATGTTATGGATATTGG
>QEPC01000842.1:1384145-1400964 GCA_003113815.1 Sphenodon punctatus
ATTGTAAGCCCTAGGGGCAGGGACCGTGTCTATTTTATTACTTTGTAAAGTGCCAGGTACACTGCTGGCGCTATATAAATGTTTGTTAATAATAATAATAATAATAACTTCATAAATAAAGAACACTTGTGGCAAAGCTGAGTTCAGTGTGGATTGGATCTGGAATGGATCCTGTGGGTACTTAATCACATGGAGTAAGTCCTGGTGACACAGAGTGATGAACCAGATTCTCTGTAGGGAACTGTGTGCTGCGGTGCTATTACGTAGGCCCTTTTCAAACAGACGCCCACCTCGCCAATGTGTGTGTGTGTGGGGGGGGGCATCCGTTTGAATGCTGTGGCAGATACAGGGGGGGATGGTTAGGCGTCTGTGCGAATGCTGCAGCCAGTGGGTGGAGGTGCGTGCGTGCATGCGCGCTCCTGTACTCCACCCACCACCCACGCATGGAGCAATGGGCACCAATGCCATATGCTCCATGTGTGTAGAAGAGTGCGGTCAGTGGGAACGCACCCCCACGTGCTGCCCACCCATCCCCCACCTCCACCCCCATGCCTGTTTGAAAAGGGCCATGGGCTCTGATACTATGGAGGCTACCAGTCTCCAGGGATGTCCAAATTGGTGCACCCCTATTCAGCATCCTGACTGCAGTGTGCACTAGATGTGACCTTGAATTCACCCCGCCCCCCCACCCTTCAAAGCATATCCTTTCCTAACCAAAGTGTCTAGTAAACCTGACCTGGTTATGTATCCTATCCTCCCAAAGCCTGGTTCAGCAGTAATCCTGGTGGTCATCTTCCACTCCAAACTGTAGAAATCCAGAGCAAGCCAATTGCCCTTCTCAGAAACAGAAGCTCCATGGGTCCTTTTGCTGAATCAGGCACTGAGAGCTTTGGGCCCTTGTTGTTTTGAAACTAAGACTATGATTCCCCTGCTGTTAGGTATGAAATAGATAAGGGTATATGAGTCACTGGCTGCAATAAAGAGCGGATCTGTAGTGCTGAGTGAGAAAGGATCGCGATGAATAGATAGCAGAGGCAAAGTTGATTTATATATTTAGCTTTAAAGACAGACTCACAGGGTGAAATTCACCTTTGTGATGGGAACCCACACAGAATCTCTAAGCCACTTGTGCTGGCTGCAGGCTTTGATCAAACTGGGTACGGGACAGAGACCTATCCCATAGCCTGGCATGGGCAGATGGGTCACTGGAGGCAAGGGGGAATAGCCTGAGCAGTATGTTAGTGCTTCACCTCTACCAGGCATAAAGAACCTCAAGCCTGGCGGGGGCCAGATGTGGCCCATAGGTAGTTTTTATTTGGCCCCTTTTTAGTTCCTGAATTTTGTCCCTGGATCCAGTTCGTACTCCCACGCACAGAAAGACTGAGCTCAGGGCAAGGGAGCACAGACGAGGGCATGCACACAAGGATAGAGAACATGACAGATCCATGATTTGGACTCTCCTGTTCCCTTAAGGTGCCTAAGGCAGGAGGGGTGGGATACAAATTTATAAAATAAATAAATAAAATGAAGCACCCTTATTTATTATTATTATTTTATTTTATTATAAACATTTATATAGCACCAGCCATGTGCCTGGTGCTGTACAGAACATAAAAATAGACGCTGTCCCTGCCTGTGGCTTACAATCTAAAAGACAAGGAGGGGGAGACAGGGAGGGGGGACAATTGCCCCCAAATTCTATGAGGCCCTCAGAGCTTGTACCAATTTTCAAAGCGGTCCCCGGGAGGGAGGTTCCCCTGACCTTCACCGTGGCCCTTCTGCCTCTGTCATGTCCCCTGTGAAAGGCGGTGGAGCAAGGTGCTAGCAGTCAGGCTGCATTCTGCGGCTCAGCTAAATAGCTCTGTCTGAATCCACTGCTCTCAAGACTGGGAAGGGGGTGGGGGGGAAGAGGGTCCAAGGGTTCAGCTTGATGGATGATTCCTTTTTGCCAGGGAGCACATCCCCTCCTCCAGAATAAGCCTTAGTTTTCACTTATTTGGAACATAAGCAAAACATAAATTGCTTCCCCATCACCAAGGGCTTCGGAATTGGTCCTCATATTATGAACATTAGTGGTGGGACCCCGGACCCATTACCAGTTACCGGATTTACCGGTTACCGGTTCTAGGAAAACCGGATTCCCGGATTAAATCCGGTATACCGGTACCGGATTTAATTCATTGGTTTCAATGGGGCGCTGTGTCCCCATTGAAACCAATGAAATATCCCTCCCCCTCCCCGGCTGCGCGGGTGGAAGGGGGGACACCCCCCACCCACCCTGCCCAGCCTGGCTTTTTGTTTAAAAAAAGAACAGAGTCAGACCCGGACCCGGAGGCGAAGGCGAAGGCGAGCCCACCCCCCCAGCACCAGCGGCCGCGGCGTCCCCGCAGCCGCCGGTAAGTATGACTCGATCCCTGGGGGGGGTGTTTAACACCCCCAAACACCCCCAGGGATCACCCCTACAGCGCGCTTGCCGCTTACCTTTGGGAGCTCCGGCGGCGGCGGGCGGTCCGGCGGCCTCAGCGCCGGCTGTGGCTGCCAGCATCAGGACGCTGTAGGCCTTCCGGGGAACTTCCGGGTTCCACCGGAAGGCCTACAGCGTCCTGACGCCGGCAGCCACAGCCGGCGCTGAGGCCGCCGGACCGCCCGCCGCCGCCGGAGCTCCCAAAGGTAAGCGGCAAGCGCGCTGTAGGGGTGATCCCTGGGGGTGTTTGGGGGTGTTAAACACCCCCCCCAGGGATCGAGTCATACTTACCGGCGGCTGCGGGGACGCCGCGGCCACTGGTGCTGGGGGGTGGGCTCCCCTTCGCCTTCGCCTCCGGGTCTGGGTCTGACTCTGTTCTTTTTTTAAACAAAAAGCCAGGCTGGGCAGGGTGGGTGGGGGGGTGTCCCCCCTTCCACCCGCGCAGCCTGGACTCGGGGTGGGTTTTTCTTTTAAAAACTGTTTGGCTGGGGCTTTAATTTTTTTTACATTGCAGCCATTTTTAAATGGCTGCAATGCAAAAAAATCCGGTACCCCGGAATCCGGTACCGGGTCCGGATTACCGGGCCGAATCCAATAATGCCGGTACGCCTGATACCGGCATTATCGGATACCGGATTCTACCGGTTTCCCACGCCTAATGAACATTATGCAGCCATAATTAGCTGTGAAAAGGAAAGGACACTCCCTAAGCTTATAGCTTCCATAGCAGTATGTATAAACTCGGAGTCTACACCCCACACCAGGAACTAGAACTGCTCTTAAAGACATCACATTCTTCCGTGAGTGGAAGAGAGAGATTCTGATAAATTCCTTGCAGGGATAGCAAATCTGGGCTTCATCACCTGCTCACCCCTGCCCCCACCCTCAAAGGAAGCAAGGTTAGGAGTCCTGGCTCCTGAGGACAAGCTGCCCGCAGCTATTTAAACTGCAGATTTTTTTAACAAGAACAGTTCATCTGATCTCCGCTGCCATGGTGGTGCACAGGGAGAGGGGCCATTTCAAAGTTAGCGAGGACTCAAGTCAATAGAGATAGGGATGTAAAGATTGCTATCAACACCATAAATTAAACCTCAGACTAGATTGGTCGGTGCTGCAGGGGACAGATTGTGAGCTGGTACATACAAGCTTAGCTCTGAAGTCAGGTGAGCTATGCCAATTTACCCATGGAGACACGGGTGTTTTTAGACAGATGCCTGCTCTGCTCATGCTCCGCCTCACCCTTAGGTGGCTCATCTGTGTAGAGGAGGGCCACCCTGCGGTGAGGCGGAGCAAGAGCAGAGTAGGCACTGCCTACTCCAGGCCAGTTCTGCTCGCGGTGCTCCCAAACATCCCAGAGTACCGTGAGCAGAGCGGGCTACCCAAACCTGGAGCACCGGCTGGGGGCAAAGCATCGATTAATTTAAAGTCCAGCTGGCTGCTGTACCTCCACTGCGGGTTGTCCCGGCAACAGCCATAGAATTGCAGGAGGCAGCCTAAAGTGGCTGCTGATCCACTCATTGGTAAGGGGGAGGTGGTGTGTGGCAGCGGGGGTCTTCTTTTAAATCTGCTGCTGCTGGAGCAGACCCAGGCCCACTCCCGAGTCTGTCTAAAAACACCCAAAGTAGTTCAGATATCTTTTATTGGACCAATTTCTGTTAGTAAGGAATGGGGTATGCAAGCTTACAAGCCACACAAGACAGGACTCTTCATCAGGCGACAAACAAATCAGAACTTACTGATGAATCTACACAAACTCATCCATCGCTGCTGTATAGAGACAGAGATAGATGTCATTTAGGGAATACAGCAGGGGTTGCCAAATGGTAGCTCGGGAGCCACATGCTCCTTGGGCAGTTCCAAGTGCAGTTCATGGCCAGGACTGGTCCTGGACCTTGTGCTGCCTTCATGGTCCTGAGCTTAGTTCATTGCACCTGAGTCTCAGCAGCTGAACTGTAGCTGCTCCTCAGAATCTCAGCAGCCACCCAGGACATGCAGAGCACCAGCTCCACTAGCCACCACAGAACAGGAGAGGTTTGTGAATGTGCGTGCGTAGGTGTTTTTAAATGAGCAAGGTTTGAGTGTGTGTGTGGGTCTGTGACCACTGAGTGGCACAGCTGCAGAGCAGCCACGCACATGGAGTGAGTGGGGAGGGATTTTAATGGATGGTTTCCAGTGTTGCTTCCGCAGCCATGCAAGCAGCTGCCACGCACTCCCGCCACTATGGACCAGCCCTGTAAAAAACTCACACGGGCAGCCATTCCCCTGTCTCCCTACCCCGCAGCATCCCCCCCCCCACCAAGCCGTGCCCAACCGCCCGCCCCTTGCCATAATGCACAGTCACAGACACCATGGAAACATGAAGCCGCAGCAGTAACCCCTTCCTCAGCCATGCAAGCAGCTGCCACGCACTCCCGCCACTATGGACCAGCCCTGTAAAAAACTCACACGGGCAGCCATTCCCCTGTCTCCCTACCCCGCAGCATCCCCCCCCCCACCAAGCCGTGCCCAACCGCCCGCCCCTTGCCATAATGCACAGTCACAGACACCATGGAAACATGAAGCCGCAGCAGTAACCCCTTCCTTCCCAAGGCTTCAGGAGCAGCTGCAACCACTGATAGTCTCAGGCAACAACAGAGGCATATACTGGGTGAGACACACAGGAAGCTGCTGTCCTCCATGACGTTGGCTCTTCTCTCATGTGTCGCAAGGGGGGTTCTTGTGCTTTGAGACAACCCAGTGTTGTATTTCATGAGCACATCCTTTAAGAGCTCCCCAGAGAGCTACTGGCAGGGCTGTGGGTGGGCCTGGGGAGGCAGCTGGGCTGCAGACCTGTCTACTGGTGTGGGTGGTCACCCCTGTTCATATGGGCTGGAGANCCCCCCCCAGGGATCGAGTCATACTTACCGGCGGCTGCGGGGACGCCGCGGCCACTGGTGCTGGGGGGTGGGCTCCCCTTCGCCTTCGCCTCCGGGTCTGGGTCTGACTCTGTTCTTTTTTTAAACAAAAAGCCAGGCTGGGCAGGGTGGGTGGGGGGGTGTCCCCCCTTCCACCCGCGCAGCCTGGACTCGGGGTGGGTTTTTCTTTTAAAAACTGTTTGGCTGGGGCTTTAATTTTTTTTACATTGCAGCCATTTTTAAATGGCTGCAATGCAAAAAAATCCGGTACCCCGGAATCCGGTACCGGGTCCGGATTACCGGGCCGAATCCAATAATGCCGGTACGCCTGATACCGGCATTATCGGATACCGGATTCTACCGGTTTCCCACGCCTAATGAACATTATGCAGCCATAATTAGCTGTGAAAAGGAAAGGACACTCCCTAAGCTTATAGCTTCCATAGCAGTATGTATAAACTCGGAGTCTACACCCCACACCAGGAACTAGAACTGCTCTTAAAGACATCACATTCTTCCGTGAGTGGAAGAGAGAGATTCTGATAAATTCCTTGCAGGGATAGCAAATCTGGGCTTCATCACCTGCTCACCCCTGCCCCCACCCTCAAAGGAAGCAAGGTTAGGAGTCCTGGCTCCTGAGGACAAGCTGCCCGCAGCTATTTAAACTGCAGATTTTTTTAACAAGAACAGTTCATCTGATCTCCGCTGCCATGGTGGTGCACAGGGAGAGGGGCCATTTCAAAGTTAGCGAGGACTCAAGTCAATAGAGATAGGGATGTAAAGATTGCTATCAACACCATAAATTAAACCTCAGACTAGATTGGTCGGTGCTGCAGGGGACAGATTGTGAGCTGGTACATACAAGCTTAGCTCTGAAGTCAGGTGAGCTATGCCAATTTACCCATGGAGACACGGGTGTTTTTAGACAGATGCCTGCTCTGCTCATGCTCCGCCTCACCCTTAGGTGGCTCATCTGTGTAGAGGAGGGCCACCCTGCGGTGAGGCGGAGCAAGAGCAGAGTAGGCACTGCCTACTCCGGGCCAGTTCTGCTCGCGGTGCTCCCAAACATCCCAGAGTACCGTGAGCAGAGCGGGCTACCCAAACCTGGAGCACCGGCTGGGGGCAAAGCATCGATTAATTTAAAGTCCAGCTGGCTGCTGTACCTCCACTGCGGGTTGTCCCGGCAACAGCCATAGAATTGCAGGAGGCAGCCTAAAGTGGCTGCTGATCCACTCATTGGTAAGGGGGAGGTGGTGTGTGGCAGCGGGGGTCTTCTTTTAAATCTGCTGCTGCTGGAGCAGACCCAGGCCCACTCCCGAGTCTGTCTAAAAACACCCAAAGTAGTTCAGATATCTTTTATTGGACCAATTTCTGTTAGTAAGGAATGGGGTATGCAAGCTTACAAGCCACACAAGACAGGACTCTTCATCAGGCGACAAACAAATCAGAACTTACTGATGAATCTACACAAACTCATCCATCGCTGCTGTATAGAGACAGAGATAGATGTCATTTAGGGAATACAGCAGGGGTTGCCAAATGGTAGCTCGGGAGCCACATGCTCCTTGGGCAGTTCCAAGTGCAGTTCATGGCCAGGACTGGTCCTGGACCTTGTGCTGCCTTCATGGTCCTGAGCTTAGTTCATTGCACCTGAGTCTCAGCAGCTGAACTGTAGCTGCTCCTCAGAATCTCAGCAGCCACCCAGGACATGCAGAGCACCAGCTCCACTAGCCACCACAGAACAGGAGAGGTTTGTGAATGTGCGTGCGTAGGTGTTTTTAAATGAGCAAGGTTTGAGTGTGTGTGTGGGTCTGTGACCACTGAGTGGCACAGCTGCAGAGCAGCCACGCACATGGAGTGAGTGGGGAGGGATTTTAATGGATGGTTTCCAGTGTTGCTTCCGCAGTCATGCAAGCAGCTGCCACGCACTCCCGCCACTATGGACCAGCCCTGTAAAAAACTCACACGGGCAGCCATTCCCCTGTCTCCCTACCCCGCAGCATCCCCCCCCCCACCAAGCCGTGCCCAACCGCCCGCCCCTTGCCATAATGCACAGTCACAGACACCATGGAAACATGAAGCCGCAGCAGTAACCCCTTCCTTCCCAAGGCTTCAGGAGCAGCTGCAACCACTGATAGTCTCAGGCAACAACAGAGGCATATACTGGGTGAGACACACAGGAAGCTGCTGTCCTCCATGACGTTGGCTCTTCTCTCATGTGTCGCAAGGGGGGTTCTTGTGCTTTGAGACAACCCAGTGTTGTATTTCATGAGCACATCCTTTAAGAGCTCCCCAGAGAGCTACTGGCAGGGCTGTGGGTGGGCCTGGGGAGGCAGCTGGGCTGCAGACCTGTCTACTGGTGTGGGTGGTCACCCCTGTTCATATGGGCTGGAGATGCATACGCATCTATTGCCATGCACTTTTTTGGCTTGCCCGGCTTGGCGCCCTCTGGAGCTTTTGGCAGTGCTACGTGAGTGGCCATGAGTGGGTGCTACGTGGGTCACAGGAGCGCACATCCCCACACATCACTTTCAAACAGGCATTCTGTTGAGTGGTTACTGGGTGGCCATGCGTGGTAGCATCTCGTTTAAAAACAACCTGTGTTCCATGGCTCTTGACCATACAAAGATTTTTTGTCTTGGGATTGGGAACTTTGGCCACTCCTGTAAAGCAGCTTGAGAACAGGAGTCAGGAATTCTGGGTTCTACTCTTTCCTGTATGCTGAGTTACTGAGGCCATTTTTACACGAGACGCTGATACGCAGGTCCACCCATCCCCTGTGTGTGCAAACGTCCATGTAAAAGTGGTGAAGGGTGGGTGCATGCTCCCATGATCCACGCACACACACACCCCCACCTCCCTGCATGAAACAAATGGAAAAAAGCCGGCTGCGCAGGGCAGCACACCCAACTGTGGGACAGGTCTGCCAACACCATGGATAAAAGGCCGCGGGAGGGCTAGAGAGGCACTATGCCTGGCTGACAACCTACACGCCCCCCGTTCCCCCCATCTCACAATATGTTCCCAACCTGGCCAGGAGCCCTTAAAGGAAACACAGCTGAAGAGATGGGTGTGCTAGCTCCAACACCACCCATGGCCCCAACTCCCAAAAAGAAAAGAGCCAGCACCACGGATGGACATGGTGGCTGGCAGGTAAGTGCACCGCACCGCTGGCAGGGGTGGGGGATGCTGCCCCAAGGAGCCAAGTAGGGGGAGCAACATGACAGCTGACAGGTACCGTGTCTGTTGACAGGCGAGCACCAGCATAGTTCCCCTCCCCCCGGGCCACAGCCATGGTCCCCTATGACTGTCAGAGGGCGCCCCCCCCCGCGGAGCAATAAGCGGGCGGGTGTCTAGGCCAGCTGTGGGTTGAGCGTGCTGGCTGCGGGGGGGCGGGGCACTGCCTCGCTCTTAGCGGCGGCCCCGCCCCTACGCTGGGCACGCTGAGGTAATCACTGGAATTGAAGACAGGCGGGGGACCCCGCCCGGCCTGCCACAGCTGGGTCTCACACAGGGGCCTATAAAGGTTGCCGGCAGGGCCTGAAGCCCCTGCCGGTAATCGTGTTCGAGAGACTGGCCCCTTGGTTTTGCCTGGAGATCTGAACTTGCCTGTGGACTTCTGGAAGAGTGATTGTAGTGTAATTGAACTCCCTTTGTATTCCCCCCCCCTGTGTGATCATCGTGCGAAGTGAGGAGAGAGTGGGTGAGTGTTTGGTTGTGAAGAGTGCTTTTGTCTTGTCTAGATTGCTTGGAGGTGTACCCCCTTGAACCCCCGCCCCACCTTCCCCTTTTGCTCTTGGGATCCTAGCTAAGTTATCCTTCATCAGCCCCCGTGTAACGTTGTCTGCTCCTACCCCTCGCCTCTGTTCCCCCCAGATCCTTAACCCCTGTGCCTTTCACTTGTCCCCTCCCCTGGCCCTGTTTTCCCTTCCCCCCTATTCCCTCACTGACATTCACGGTGCCCAGGGTCCTGTGTATTTCCCTGAGAGAGTGGGTCTTGTGTCTACTGTTTGTCCCTCCCTTCTTCCCTCTGGGGCAATTGGTTGCTCTCGTAGTCCCTATGATGATTCGGGTTGCCTTCTAACTAAGAGGGAAAGCCCACCTACCAACCTGAGGGACCATTTACTAACCCAGAGAGATTCGTTCCTACGAGACTGCCGCCCCTTTCCAGGGAGAGGGTTCCTTGTGGTCATTCCATCCCGCACGTGCCTTTCCCTTCCTTCCTGCTCTTTTCCCCCCCTTTACCGTGACAATGACAACCAAGTGGGATCCTGGAGAGGGATGAGGGATAGTGCCCTATAGAGCAGCTGCAGAGGGAGGGAGAGAGAGCCAGCTGACAGTTATGCCTTCCCATCACAGGTGAGCACCAGCTCCACTTCCACTCCTACCATGTCCTCCAGGCTAGCCCAGCACACAGTGCTGTTCCACAGTGAGGTGGATCGGGTCCTATGCATGGATAGGGAGATCGTGCCGACTACCATTTTTGGAATCTCTCTGGTCACCATGTGCATCATGTTAAATTGCCCATAGAGTTGTGCCAGGGCATTCCTACCCAAGGTGCAATGGGCAACCAGGTTGAATGGTAGGCTCAGGGATGATGGCCAGAAGGAGAAAGTATAGGCCACAGGTGTGAAATGCGATTCCTTTGCCCTCCCCAATAGGAAATTGATCGGACAGTGGGGATGGGGCTCCCCTCCATTAGATTCCCATCCGAAATGCTAGGACAGCCCTTAACGGCCCGTCAGAACATGGGCACCAGTTCATCCACACAAGGCAGGAGATGATAGTCCAGGGCAACCCCCACCCCCCTGGATCTTGCAGATATTGTGGAGTATACATGCTGCTATCACAAGCATGGGGGCCTTATCCAGGTCAAATTAATTTCTATTCCATAGGAAGTGCCACTGCATTTTCAGGACCCCTAAGGCACATTCCATAACACAGTGAGCAGAGCACAGCTTGGCATTAAAGGCTTCAGCACTTGCGCAGGTGTTTGTCACATGGGTATGCCTTCATTAGCCACGGCATGATTAGAAAGGGTGCATCTCCGGTAACAACGGGATGCATGGCCATGCCCTCAATGACCCTGAATAGATTTGGGGCAATTTCCCCCATGTACATCCTTGTGAAGAATGGCGAGGTACGGAGGATCCTCACTTTGTGGCTTCTTCCTGACACTCCAGTAAAGACGTCTACAAAGTGGCCCCTGTGGTTCACAACGGCTTGTAGGCAGATGTGGAACTGATTTTTTTGATTCAGATACTCATCCTTGCTGTTCAGGGGACAGATTATGGGAATGTGGGTCCCATCAATGGCCCTGATGCAGTAGGGAGAGCCCATTGCAGCAAAGCCATTAATCACCTCTGCAGGGTCAACCACCTGTATCACCCGCTCCTTGAGTTCCTCCACCATGGCTATGAACAACTCATTGTGTGAGGTTAGGGTGACCTCACAAAGGTAAAAGGAAGGGGAAAAGAGGAAGGGGCACGGAAGACCACCCACACAGGGAGTGGGGTCACAAGGCAGTACCTGGAAAACAACCCTCAGGATCTCATATGGCTTTAGGCTCGAAAAGATACCCCAGTCTCGATCATCATAGGGTATCTGGGGTAGCGCAAGCCTCGAGCCACTCCCCTTATTACAAGCACCCAAAGGGTTCCAGGAAGGGGGGAAGGCGTGAGGGGGTGGCAATGTGGAAGGGAAAGTGCGATTCCCAAGCCAAAGGAAAATAGGGACTGGAAAGGGCTTGCACACCGAGATCCCAGGAACACCACAGTGGGACAATAAAGGCTCCTGGCTTACCTGATTCAATCCAGTCACACGCACACACACTCGCCCCAGTCACCACCAAACACACAAGCACAAGCACACTTTAGGCAGATACGGGTTCACTCGTAGCCACAAAAGCACTAGTCACAGTGGAAGGGGGCCGGTCTCACGGGCAGAGCACCGTTCACCAGTGGCGAAAGTCTGTTGTGCTCTGCCTAATATCCTGGCTGTGGGGGGGCGGAGCTGGAGACGCTCTGATCGGCGCGGTCCCATTGCTGGGGGGGTGTCTGGCATCACGGCTACAGGCACCTCAGCAGGTCTGTCACTGGGAATGTCCGATGAGCTGGATGTGCGCTCCCCATGGCTCCTGTCAGCAGCTCTACCCATTGGGGGTGGTGTGGAAGCCTGGCGCCTGGGCGTGGGGTTTCGCAGGGGCCGTGCTGCGGGACTTCCTGAGCCCCGTGGTTCGTCTGGCACCTTGGGGATGGGTCTCCTGAATCCCCGGGGATTGATCCTGACACATTGAGGACTTTGGCGATCATGGAGTTTCCCACCCCGAATTGCTGGGCCACACTGTGACAGGAATCAGGGGTCACCAGCCTCCAAACTGTTGGTATATGCAACATCCATAAGTTAAAGTTACTGTATTAAGAATAGTGATTGACTATAGAGCCACCAGATGGCGTTGCTAAGTTTATGTGTACATGGAAGGGAAATGGGGTTTACCACTCCTTCTTCCCTTCTCTCTCATTTGTCTCAGTCTCCATTTTGTCTTCTTACTAGCTAGATGTAACTAAGGATCTGTGCCTGAGAAAGCTTAAGTAAAGTTCTATGTTTTAAACCTTCAGCTGCATTTGTCTTTACTGATTGCGAATCAGTTATTACTCTGCAACACAAACAGTTATGACCACGTGCTTTCCCACCAGTATAGGGTCCTGCTATGGACCTATAAGAAGCCTGCTTGGGAGTCAGTTGGGCCATTAGATGACAAGGGGGCAAAAGGGGCGGTCAGGGAGGATAAAGACATTGCAGAGAAGCTGAATGAGTTCTTTGTGTCAGTTTTCACTGCGGAGGATTTTGGGGAGGTACCCACGCTGGATCCTTACTTTGTGGGCAAGGAATTGGAAGAGCTGTAACAAATCAATGTGATGTTAGAGGATGTTCTAGGCCAAAGAGCCAAAATGAATACTAACACGTCACCAGGGCCAGATGACGTTCACCCCAGAGTTCTGAAGGAACTCAAATATGAAATCACAGACCAACTGCTAGTAATTTGTAATGTGTCACTAAAATCTGCCACTGTACCTGAGGACTGGAGGGTGGCAAATGTAACCCTGATATTTAAAAAAGGATCCAGAGGTGATCCTGGAAACTACAGACCAGTAAACTTGACGTCTGTGCCGGGCAAAATGGTGGAAACCATCATTAAGGACAGAATTACAGGGCATGTTGACAAACATGGCTTAATGGGGAAGAGTCAACATGGATTTAGTAAAGGGAAGTTATGCCTCACTAACCCGTTGGAATTCTTTGAGGGTGTAAATAAGCATGTGGACAAGGGAGACCCAGTAGATATAGTGTGCCTGGATTTCCAGAAAGCATTTGATAAGGTCCCTCATGAGAGACTCTTGAGAAAATTAAAAAGTCACTTAATGGGTGGAACTAATAAACAAGGAACAGTTATTACCCTCTCAGCCAGTACTAGAACTAGGGGACACTCCATGAAACTCATGGGTGGCAAGTTTAAAGCAAATAAAAAAATCCACCGCCCTCCCCTCCCCTCAGCATATAATTGGGTTGTGGAATCCATTGGCAGAGGCTGTGGTAAGGGCCAGTACTATAGCTGAGTTTAAAAGAGGCTTGGACAAGTTTCTGGAAGATAGGTCCATTAGCAGCTATTAGCCAGACAGGATCAGGGAACATGACGGGAGCTGGGGGAAAACAACAGGGAATGGATCCCCCATTGTGACCTGTTGGGTGCTTCTCCCAAGCCACCGTGATTGGCCACTGTCAGAGACAGAATGCTGGGCTAGATGGACCATTGGTCTGACCCAGTATGGCACTTCTTATGTTCTTATGTTCTTCATGTTGGTGTTTTCCTTCTCCAGGTATGGTTGTAGGATACCGGCAAGGTGGGATGCAAGACTGCGGGGCAATCTAAAGTGCTCTGTCCACTGATCATCCCCTAGGTGGCCAGGATGGTCTCCCACAAATCCTCACTCCTGTACTGGACCCACGCTTATCTCCCTATGGGGATGGCCTGGTGAATGCCATAGATGACCAGAGCAGTGTTCTTTGTCAGGAACCTGGTTACACAGGAAACCCCCTTCAGCATGGCATTCATCCTCATCCGCCTGGCCTTTTTGGACCACCTTATTGCTTGCAATCCCAGCCATGCCCTGCCCCAGCTGCGATATGTGCTGCAGCTGTACAGACTGCTCTGTGTGTTCAGCATGGAGGTCCGGTGCTGAGCTGTGTGCCGGAACCACTATATACACGACCTCTGCAAATTGCTTCTGAATAACACCTCAGCAAGGATTGTTGGAGCACAGCATCCATCCCATCCGCCATACCTCGCCTTCACGGGTGGGATTGAGTGCTCCCTTTGTGTGTCTTGTTATTTGGGTTACCCCTTGTCTGTGGGCAGTGTATCAGATCTGTTGTGTGTGTTAATGTCCCTCCTCTTTCTCTCACCCTAGCCTCACTGTGATGATCCAAGTGTGGCCTGGTCATGGCCCTGCCCATGCCCCTTCATTTGGCTCAAGAGCGCCATGGCAGGGAGAGGAGAAGGTGGTGTCCAGCCTGGTAAGTATATTCCTTGATTTTGGCCCTGCTAGGCCATGACCCAAAACACCTGCGTTTTGCTCCGTGATGGGGCAGGTACAGCGATGATCATGAACTGGCTGGCCTAACTCCTCCTTTGAGCTACTTATGGTGCTCGGGGATCAGTGTATGGGCTGTGTGTGGCCGTGTTCTGTGCATCTATCCCCATCTACTACTAAAGGATATGTGTTTTGTTCTTTTCACAGTTGTTGTTGTGATAGCCCTGCAGGTCCTGGCAGAGATCGTCCAGGACCTGCAGGAGGTGACTGCAGACTTCCGCAAGGGGAGCCTCAACTACCAAAAGGCCCATGAGTGACCCCACTTCATGCTTTAATATCACCCACCCTTTTCCTGCTGTGGGCTACAGGGGATGTGTGCGGAGGGTGCGTGGGCTTCATTGGGATCTCTCTTTTTCTTTCAGTGTGAGTGCTCATGTGGGAAAGGGCAGAGGAGCTGGAGGTGATCCTCTCCATCCTGCTGGATTTCTGTCACCAGGTGCATGATCTCTCCCAGGCCCAGAGCACCCAGTGGATTAGGGCCTGAGGGAGGCGTCCCTAGTTTCCTTTTTATTTGTAAATATCTGCAGTTTGGTATAAATATTATTTTGTTTTGTTATGAACAGCGCAGTCTGTGTTCTCATTCCTGCAGGGGGTTATCTGCTTTCCTTGGCCGGGGGCTGGGAGAGTGGGGGCAGACGGTGTTTGTGGGGATTGTCCTGGGGCTGCCAATGTGTGTTCCTCCCCCCTCATCCTTGTGGTGCTGTCCTCTTATCAGTGCAGCCCTGGATTGTCCACTCCCATGTCCCCTGTCATCGCACTTTGGGCTGCTTGTGTCGTGTGAGTTGTCTTGCGCCTTATTCCTCACTCCAAGCCTGACATCCCTGCCACATTGGCCTAACCTGTCTGTGCAGCAGGTGTATGTATGGGTGTTATCTTCCATGGAGCTAGCTCCCCTTTGGGACCACCGTGACACCGCTTTGACTGTTCCAATGCATGTTGTGAGTCTGCTGTACTGTTGTCCTGTGCATCCCTGCACCATGCATTACACATGTTACAGCGGTGTTGCTATGGAGTTCGGGTAGAGTTAATGTTCTGTCTGTTCCCACCCGATGTGTCCTGTGGTTGGGGCCGTATGCATTTTGAACTGTCCCATCTTCTGGGCACAGGGGTGGTGCTGCTTTTTGTGTCCCCCGGCACAGCTCTCAGACTCCTTACTGCCTTTCTCTATTGTTCCTGTGCTGGCCGTGGGTTGCATGCTGTTGCAAGGGAGTTTGGGCTTCTTGGCACCTGGCTGTCTTGCAGGTGTCTGGTGGCTCGGGCGCTGTTTGTGTTGCTGTAGTGCGCCATCCCCCAAACCTCCTCCCCCACCTGCATGGAGTCTGGTTGGGAATGGGTGGTGACAGCGGCTGTGGCTTCACTTGCCCTTAGTTCACCGAGTTACTTGCCACATCATGCGGGGGGAAGGGGGAGAGACAGTCTTCCTTGGACTGGTGGAGCAGCTGTCTGTGTAAACAGTGTGTTTGATCAGGGGAGGGCCAGGTGGCTGGGTGCATGGGTGCCGCAACCTCCCTGTCCAGCATCCGTTTGAATACCTCCCCACTCACCCAAGGTGGGTGAGCGAGCGGTGTGTGGTTACTTCATCCATCCCCCACGGATCTGCCCCTCAGTCATGTCTGTTTAAAAACGGCCTGAAAGTCTTTATACGATCAGCTTTCTGTCCCTTGCCTCTTTACTCTGATCTGTAAGATGATGCCAGCAACTACACATAATGGCTCTAGGCAGGTAGGGTGGGTTTTAGGGGATGGTTGTTTGGATGGGGTTAAAATGATTTATTTGTAGTTTGATATTGTGATTTTACTGTAAGCGGCCCAGTGTCCTTTTGGTAAAGGGTGGGAAATAAATTCAAACTAACAATAATAAATAATATATGCCCATCTTTGCAGAACACTATGAGGGCTTTGGATGAAAGTATGATTATTTTATAATCAGTTCTCCTGCAAGCTCCCTAAATTCTATGAGTAAAACAGAAGCACAATAAACAACCAACGAGCTCAGTGCCGAACTCTCTGTAGTCTAGTTCTATTTGCTTGCAGCATTGCTGCAGGAGAATGTAACCTCACCTCTCACAGCATCCTGAGAGTCCTTTGTCTAGTCTAACCTTGAATTGTTCTAGAGATGGTGACTGCGGTCCTTGCTCTGTCCCCTGGCAGCTGGTTATGTAATTAGGAGAAGCTGTGCTTGCAAACAGATGAAGAGTCTGTGTTTTTTTTAAAATAATGCTCATTGAGAATTGCACATTTAAATTCATGGAAATGGATTTGCAGTTGTTTATGGAGTTTGGAGTGTCAAAAAGGCAAAAAACAGGCGTTGTAAAATTAGTCTATCCTGGATGTGAGCTTATTGTAAGCAAAATTGAAAGCTGAGTATATTTCACCTTTTAGAGATGAACACTAAATTTGTTTTAATGTGCTGATTTCAGATAGGTTAAGTAAGGCTAAGGCTTCATCTTAGTTCTCAGGAAATCTGGATATAATGCCCAACTCTGCCACTGACTTCCTCTGTGCCTCAGTTTCTCATGTGTAATATGGGGACAATAACAGTTGCATCTGCTAAATTTTAAATCATCTCATGTGGCATCTGGTATTGATCACTATCAAGAGGCAGGAGAATGGAAAACAGGGCAGGTCTGTTTAGTAGTGGTGGGACCCCGGGCCCATTACCGGCTACCGGATTTACCGGTTACCGGTTCTGCGAAAACCGGATTCCCAGATTAAATCCGGTATGCCGGTACCGGATTTATTTCATTGGTTTCAATGGGGCGCTGTGTCCCCATTGAAACCAATGAAATAAATTAATTCCCTCCCCCTCCC
>QEPC01000842.1:1401446-1440648 GCA_003113815.1 Sphenodon punctatus
CTCTGTCTTTTTTAAAACAAAAAGCCAGGCTGGGCAGGGTAGGTGGGGGGTGTCCCCCCTTCCACCCGCGCAGCCTGGACTCGGGGAGGGTTTTTAAAAAAAAAACTTTTATGCGAGGGCTTTAAGTTTTTTTTACATTGCAGCCATTTTTAAATGGCTGCAATGCAAAAAAAATCCGGTACCCGGTCCGGATTACCGGGTTAAATCCGATAATGCCGGTACGCCCGATACCAGCATTATCGGATACCGGATTCTACCGGTTTCCCACCCCTACTGTTTAGTCCAATATCCTGCTTCTGACAGTATCCCATCCCAGATGCTTCAGGGGATAGAGCAATGGGTACACTTCAGAGGAAGATACAAGAAACCCTAGAGCAGACATTTATGAAATAACCTGCTCATAGAGGAAGTTTCTCCCTAGTTCTCAACAATCAGCAGTTGACATACTTCAAAGCATGAAGGTTTGTAAACCTAGTGGAAAAAATTCGGAGGCTCTAGCAAACCGCCAGCAGGACAATGGGGCCCCACATTTCTCCCCTGCCCTGGGCACCGCAATCTTTAAGGCTGGTCCTGCAGGTGCCACCATCATGTTGAAAGGTGCCTGCCAGATGTTTCCCCAGGCTGGCTCCTGACTGTGGTGGGGGCTAGCCTGGGCTGTGATTTGGGGAAATCCCTGACTCACACTCTGGGCTAGGTCACACCATGATCAAGTTCTGGCTGCCAGATCCAGAGTAAAGCGAGCTTTCACGTCTGAAAGCCAGCTTTACTTGGACCCGGTCTGGAGTGGCATGTGCCGGGGGGGGGAGGGGGACATTGCGGCTGTCATTGGCCACCAGTCAGCTGTTGGAGGAGGGGGTGCGGCACATAGTGCGAGGGTGAATGCACATCTATGCTTCTCCCTGCTCAGACCGCTGTCACATTTGTTTGGTGACCGGCCCAGATCCTGACCTGAGTGACAGTGACCATCCCCCAGATAAGTCCAGGATGGCAATGGGCACCATCACATCTGAAAACACCCTAAGACTGCCAAGTAAGATAGGACAGAGTTTGCTCTACTATGGGTGCAGCCACACGAGAAGGGCTGGGGAGGCCATCACTCTTAGGATAGCCTTACCCCTCCCTGAGTAAATGAGCCATGTGATGCAATGGTTAGGGGTGTGCATGTTGTTATCGTTATTGTGATAATGAAAATGACAAATAATAATGAAAATAGAAATGAAAACAACTTTTTGTTTTTGAAATAAAGGCAAAAAACTGAAAAACATATTTCTGGCTATAACCTTTTTGGTTATTATTAAATTCTGATGAACCTTGGGGAGATTGTACCCCCAATGGAGGGCACTATGTGTACCAATTTTCAAAAGGAGTAGATAAAGGGAACCGATTTTAGAAGCAATTGAATGTTGTGATTTTAAGAAACATTCCATACACATCCATGGCTACAACTTCTTTATCTTCCATCCAATTTGTATGAAACCTGTGAATATTATGTCCCTCCACAAGCTTAATGCATGCCAATTTTCAGAACACTTGGATAAAGGATCCTGATGGTATAAGATATTAACATGAAAATACATTTCCAGCTGTAACATGTTTATATTCCTTCCTGTTTACAAGACATTTGGCAAGAATGTATCACATACCATTCCTGTCATCTCTGCCAAAGTACAGGACAATTTGATAAAGGGACCCAAATTTATAAGCAACTGAAGTTGTCCCCTTGATGACCATTATTCAGATAAATAGCAGCACATGCAGTGCCAGACAGAGGCAGGCACCTGGCAAGCATGGCAGGGGGAGGGAGGCTGTAGGAGGGAGAATGCTGGGCAACTCAAAAGACTGAAAGACACATTCACTGACCAATTACTGTGTGCCTCCAGCTTTACAGGACCAATCGGTAGTGGCTTCGAGGCAGGCATAGGGGGCGGCCCTCAGGTGGGCATAGAAGGGACATATCTGGGACTTTGGGGATAGCATCCCAGCAATCAGGAGACAGTTTACACATCCAGGCTGGCCAATTATCATCACAATCACATCCTGCAGCACTGTGACAGAGGACATAAGAGAATGTCTATTGACTCTTTCCTAAACAGATGCTTCTGACTTCCCAGTAACAAATGTGGGAGAGATGTTGGGATGGTCACAGCACAGAATAAGGATATTTGGTTGACATTTCTGCTGTCCATTTGACATCACAAACTGATCTTATACCACAGTGACACGTAAGAGAATCCCTGGCATAGGCTCCTTCTCTGCATATGCTGTGCAGGCATATAAACTTGGGACCCTTTATCACATCTTCTGATATTTGGCAGAGATGATCATGAAAGTGTGATATACAGCCCTGCAAAATGTAATGTACACTTGGACTACAAAGATGTTACAGTCAGACATACATTTATAAGTTAATTGCTTATACCATCAGGACCAATCCATCTGAAATTTGGCAGAGATAGTAAATATGGGAAGGGGTATAAACCTGTCAAGTTTCATCTACATTAAATGTGAGGCAAAAAAGTTACAGCTAAGTATGTATATGAAGATTTTTGCAAAATAATATAATTCAACTGCTTCTAAAATTGGATTCCTTTATCCAATCATTTTGGTACACTTAATGCTGTCCATTGGAGGTACAATGCTTCCAAGTGTCAGCCAAATATAATGAAAAACAAAAATGTTACAGATGAAAATGTGTTTTTCCATTGAAACATATGGAAAATGAAAACGAAAGCAAAAATGAAAATTTGATTTTTATGAAAACGAAAAGGACAGATTTAAATAACGAAAAATGACATGGGCACCTGGTGCACACCTCTAGTGGTTTTTGTGTCCAGGGCCTACCAGATATTTGTCCTGCCTTGCATGGGGGCAGGCAGCCGGCTGCTCTATGACATGTTCTCAGGAAAATCCTTACCCCAAGTGGGGTAGGCTGATCAAGGTGAATCCATGTGGCTGGGTACGCTTGCCCTACCACACTTGAACCAAGGCTGTGGGGCCATGAGTGATGGGCGGTAGTGCCTGTTGCGTGTGGTCATGTCACAGCCAGGGGCCGACACTCAGCTGGGCCAGGGGGAGGGAGGCAGGGCAGTGTCGGGAAGCCACTCCTGTGTGCGGCACCTCGACTCTGAGATGGGCTGAGCTGTCCAGCTTCCCTACACTTGTGTGCCTGGCCTCCTGCACTGGCCTCACAGTGTGGCAGGGCCGATTGCCTGCCACGGGGTCACTCAGGTATTGGGCCTGTGCAGCTTGTCTGACTACACCCTATGTCTTACCATCACTTCATTAGTCTATAATGAATAACAGCATCTCATGTGTAGTGTACTCCCTTCCAGAACATGAGAAATGAAAGGGGCATAGTCTGTCCATTTGCACATAAAGAGGTTGACTTAATAGAGGAAATGCTAAATGCTTCCTTATGGATCTTTTATTGTATTCCAGCAATTCTGCAGTATGAATCTCTTCACTGAAGTCTATGAAAATCAAGAGGAAACTTCAGATGGGGATGCACAATGCATAACAGATATCTGCTTTGAGAGCACGGCCTTCAGATGTATGTCCCAAGAGCCTACTGATAACTCAAGCGTAAATGAGGTAGACCCCCCCCACACACCATTTATACATCTTGCACTTTGATATTGCATTTCATGTCCTGTCAACACACGTGCTGCCCAACTGGGCTTCAAAATGCCAGCTGAAATTTCCTGAAGCACTGAAGTTCAAAACTATATAATTTTTTTACACCTCTTTCAATGCTGGTATGGTGACAAAAGATGGATCAACTTGGAGATGGAATGAACTACTTCAGGATGTGGTCAGCTGTTGACTTCATTGCTTAAGCACTTCCAAGTTTGTAAAAGGTACTCTCTCTAATAAGTGGAAGATGAGTATTGTAACAAAAGGGAATAGCAGTTTCAATACTTCAGTGTGGTTTCTGCTTCTGTTCTTTCTAGGAAGCCAGATCAGATGCAGATGGAAAACGTCTGAAGCTGAAAGTGGACTTCGGTCTCTGGAGACCTAAGGAGTGCAAAGCTAAGACTTCTTCCAATTACTGCGTTGCCCACACAAGACACTTTTAATCTGTTTTCTGAATTTTATTATTCCAGCCTCTCGAGTTGTTGCAATCTCTGTTCCCCTGGTCAAACAATTTTACAATCATGCAGCAGGAACAGGAGAACTTTATAGTCGTTTATCATCTCTAGAGGCTACTTCTGAAATTATCAGTATTAGTTTATTATTAAAGTTTCACATACAAACACAACAGACACTCAAACAATCTCAGCAAGCATAAGTATAGCCTTTTTTACACGGACGTCACCCACCCACGAACACCCATAAATACCCATCGGATGGGTGTGAGAGTGCCCACATAACATTCGAGTGGGTGGGTGTGCGTTCACGACCCACCCACCCACCAACACCCACGGAGCAGCCGGGAAGGAGCCAACATCCTCTGTGGGTGGAGTTGGGTGGAGATGGGTGTTCAACATCCACCTGTCCATGTAAAAACCACAACACCCACACCCACGGGAACGGGTTCGCCCAGACCACAGAGAGATGGCCAGAGACGCCATGCAGGGCCCCCCACGCAGACACGCCCACCTGTGGAGACGCTGGACACCCGCCCAGGAGCCCTTAAAAGGGACCCGAAACAGGACATGGATGTGCCAGCTCCCAATATGTCTGGACAGAAAGCCTTCAACAAAACGAAGGGAGCCAGCACTCTGACTCGCGTGGGACGAGCCAAGGTAAACAGAGGGACCCCGAGATGCCCAGGGGAGGGGGGCCGGCCCCATGGGCCATGGGGGGGACTGGGAAGGACCACTAAACACAGCACACCCATCCCGACACAGGGCTGAGGACAGACCACGGTGGCTGTGCCGACTGCAGCCCCCCACTCCAGTACAGCTACGAGGCACAGGGAAGGAAGTTTGAGCGACAGTGAGGTATGTGCAAGGGGACCCCAAGAACCTGGGGGGGGGGCGCACGCCAACAGCAGAAAACAACCTGAGGGAGCACAGAGCAGGCAGCTGACAGCTAACGGTTCCAACACCCACCCCCAGGAGAGCACCCAGATACAGAAGCAACGCACCACTGGGGAGATGGCTGAGGAGGGCCTCCGTGACAGCCAGGTAAGGCGCCCGTGCCCCCCAGGTGGAGCGGGGAGGGATCCCCCACAAGGGAGCACAGGGGGGCTGTGGGGTAGATGCTAAACCCCTCTGCAATACCCCCAACAGGAGACGACCAGCTCTGCTGTCACCACAGCTACCGGGCGGGCCCCAAGCCGCGAAGTTGGTAGGCCCCCCACAAGCGGTACCCAAAAGGGGGAGCCCTGGTCGAGACAGGAGACTAGGGATTTCATACGTATGTGGGGGGCCGAAAAGGTCCAACACGACCTGGTACGCAGCTACAAGACCAAACAGGTCTATGAAACCATCGCCCAGGAGATGCAGTGGCAGGGGTAGAATAGGGATGTCACCCAGTGCATGCAGCAGGCAAAGGACTTGAGGTCCGGATATAAACATATCGAGGACAACAATCTCAAGTCTGGCTGTGCCATGCGGACAATGTAATTCCAGGAGAAGCTGGACCGGTTCCTCTGCATGGACGGGGATATAGTCACCTCCCGCTTACATGGCACCGCATTCACCAAGAGCAGGCGGCGGGCGCTCACAACACACCCCCTGCCGGACCCCCCGGAGCAGGGGGAGCCCGCTGCCCCTGGCGAGGCAAGCTAGGATGCGGGAAGGGACGGCCCTGTCACATAGGGGGAAGAGGTGAGGAACCCGCTCACTCAAGCATCGGCCTCCGTGTGTGCCCACAAAACCCACAAGGTGCCGGGTCGCAGGGAGGCGCACGTGGAGCAGATGGAGACCCGGGACACCTCCCAGGATGTGGAGGAAGACGATTCAGGTAGGAATGCAACCAGGGCTCGGGGGACGGGCTGGAGGGGGATGGGCCCCGGCCACAGTGACCGGAGCTGAAGCCGGGCACCAGGGATTGACTGATGGATCCACATTCCCATTGCAGCTCAAGGCACCCTGGAGGTTCATGTGGAGGAGAAGGTGGTTGAGAAGGAGCCAGAGGCACCCCTGAGAGCTGGACGCCAGGTCAATGATGGTAGGACACAATGCACAAGGGATGGGAACTGGCCGGTACCGGGGTGACAGGCTAACAGGTCGGCCACAGGGGCAGCCCCTACAACCAACCGCTCCCCATGCGTGATAGGGACAGGACAGTGACCATCACTGGTGGGTTACAGAGCCACATGGCTAAACAGTCACTGAAGGGTATGCAGAGGGGGATGGGGTCGCTAGGGGGTAGAACCGAGTGACAGGCCCCTAGGAGGGGTTGTAACAGCATGGTCCCCGGTGAATGCACCCCCTGATGGGGGGGTGCCAGACAGAGCTCCATTGCCGGACAGAGGGGACATGGTCCCCAGCACCCTGCCTGACCAGTAACAGATGCCATAGGGATGGATAGGGAGGGGGTGGGCGCCCCCCGGGGTGACAGGAATGCATGGCTAAGGGCACTGAGTATGGACTTGGAAGGCCTCGCATCCCAACCTGTTACCATCCCTCCCACAGATGAGCACCCGGGTCCGGCGAGAGGAGCTGCCGCCAGCAGCACTGAGTGGAATTGGGAGATGTGGGCCCAGAACAGGCAGAGGAGAGAGGACCTCGGCAGGGAACTGCTGGAGGAAACCAGAAGGTTAGCCGAGGTGTATGCAGAGGAGCTGGCCTCATGAGGGAGGTTCAAAGAGGAGCGGGGGAGAGGGACCAGGACATACTGGCAGCCATGCTAACCCGGACCCGCACCGAGCACCTGTGGGACAGGCACCAGACTGCCACCCTCCACCACGAGATGCAGCTTGACAGAGCCAAGAGGGCAAGGGGACGTGTCGCGCTGGAGGGGACCTCCGCACGGGCCCTTGACCTCATTGGGGAGGCAGTGGGGCTCCTGCAGAGAGAACCCCGGTGGGATGCGCCCCCTCCAGGCCCAGGTTGAGGTATGGCAGCCAAGTACCACCGGGGTGCCCACAGGTGCAGGTGGCCACCCCTGCACTTTGGCCAACCCTGGTTTCCCCAGCAGCACCCCTTCGCTGGTCTCTTTGACCGGGTCCCTCTCCCCCACATAGCCCCACAACAACAGCCTGTGGGGCTGCCCTTCCAGCCCACACCCCTCCCGGTTCCTCCACAGCTGCATCCGAGACCCCCCCTCCGGGAACTGCCGTCTGCCCTGCCCAACCTGGAACCTCCAGGCGACCAACCGTCCATGCCGGTCGCCCCATCAGCTCTGGTAAGCTGGACCACTGGGCCTTCAGGAAAGGGGGGGAGGGGGGAAGGCATAGCTAACAGCAGAGGGATAGGCGGAGGGGATGCTGTGTGGGGAGCAATGGGAACACCGAGGGCCACGGAAAGGGCTGTGGTGCCAGGGTAACAGCGTAAGGCAGGGTGAAACACTGGCCTTCTGTTCCATCACCACAGGGTCCAGCACCTCAGCTCGGTGTGGAGTGGCCTGTGGACAGCAGAGTGCCTGGGCCGTCCAGTCGCTGCTCACAAAGGACGGCGGCTGCAAGAGCCCGCAGGGGAGCGAGCCCTGGTGGTGCACCGAAGTGGGCACGGGGAAGGCCCCGCAAACCTTGACACCCCCCCGTACATAACCCCAAATAAACCGTGTTGTACATTAGCACTCTGTTGTTTGGCATGTCAATGGGGGCGCCATGGTGCACAGGGGGCGTTCTACATGCTGACAGAGGCATGACATGCACAATTCCGATGCCGGAACTATACGACTCCGGCCTGCAGGCAGCTGGGTGGACAACAGCATAGCTCCCATGGCAGGGTACAGGTCTGCACAAGTACCTCAGTGGAGTACTGGCCATGCCATCGGACAGCCGGTGAAGGGCCGAGACCTGGTGTGGTTCACCTGCCATGGCTAGAAGGCAGTGGGTGACCCAGTGGTGCAGGACACAGGCCTCACAGGAGCGGGGAAACCCTACAACCCAAACACCAGGGCAGAAGCGGATCAGGGAACAGACATATCAGACTTTATTGTCACCTGTTACACGGTTCTGTGAAGGGTGGGGGCTGACAACATGACTACTCAGTTGCCTGCCATCTGGGTGACAATGCGTCTACAGAGAGCGTCCCGGTTCTCCTCCGATACGTGCCGGAATGCACCTCCCTGGACATGTTGGTAGAGGGGCACAGGACCCTCTCTCTGCACTGGTTGGGGGTAGTCAAGGGCAGCTCCCCCGATCTCGCAGATATTGTGCAGGATGCAGGCTGCGAGTACAAGGATGAGGGTATTCTGCAGATCGAACTGGCTCTTGTTCATGAGCAGGCACCAGTGCCCATTGAACAGCCTGAATGCCTGCTCCGCCACACTCCGAGCCAACGAGAGGTGTTCATTGAAGAGACGGCGGTCCGCTGTGCGCGCCATGGGCTCAGCAGCTAGGCAGGGTCCCCTATCACTACTGGGGCCATGGAGACCCCCTCAATGACCCAGTACAAGTTGGGGGCTATATCCCCGTCAAACATGTGTGCATAGAAGGGGGAGGCTTGCAGTATGTGCGCATCATGGCTCCTCCCTGAGTGGCCGGTGTAGACATCGATAAACAAGGCCCTGTGATCCACCATGGCCTGGAGATTGATAGAGAAGTCTGCTTCCAAATCAGGTAGTTCGTCTTGGCGTGTGGGGGCTAGATTATAGGGATGTGGATGCTGTCTATTGCCCCTATGCAAAGGGGGAAGCCCACTTCCTCAAAGCCGCGAATGACAACCTCGGGATCCTGGAGCTGTATGACCCACTCGAGCTACTGCTCCACCAGCAGGTCACACACGTCATGGAGCGCCCTGTTCACGGTCGCGGTCCCCACCCCGAACTGCTCCCCAACGCTCCGACAGGAATCGGGGGTGGCCAGTTGTCATGGGGTTGGGGTCCACTACCCCATGTTTCTGGGTTGGGTGACTCAGTTTCCCTCACTTGCAGCCCGCCTGAATCAGTTCTCTCTCTAGCTGATTCAGTCCTGCAAAGGGGACAACACTTTTGTCACCCAAGCTCCAGAGACTTCCCGCTCACAAACTCTTTCTCTCTGGGTTCGTAAGTGCTTGAGGGCACAAGATACTCAGATTGTGTTCCCCAATGTGAGACAACAGAAAGCACTTCTTAGTAAAGAAGAAAGTTTATTGATTACATAAACAAAGATAGTTTGAATGCAGAGTGGCAAATAAAACAAAAGCAAATAACACATTCCTAGTCTGCACTGAGTACGTCCCTAGTTAAGATCTTACCCTACAAAAAGTCCATGAACTTGAGTCCATTTCTCAGCCAGATGTAGTAAGACTGGGCCTTTTGTCCTTAAGCTGGTTAGCCAGCAAAGTCTCCTCTCGCAACTGAGCTCGGAGGGAAAAAGATCTCCCTGTCTTAAATATCTTTCCAGCTTTCTTTGTTTGACTTTCCCACATGGAGGACTCTGTGCTTCTCATCACGTAGGCAGGAAGAGATCCATTTGCAACTGAATGGTTTCTGTCTGGTTTCTGCAGAGGTGTTGTTAGGCTTTTCTGAATACACATTCTGCATGGCTTTGTCTCTCTCCATTGCATGAAGTGAGTTTCCAGTTCTCAGCTTTTACATTACATACATGTTTAACCTTTACTTCTACATATTTGTTAGGCCTGTAGTCCAGTATCTCCTTGTGACACCAGTCTCCACACTGGCATGGCCAAGCGCATCCCTGGCAGCAGCGAATACCGCATGTTGGTCTTGCGCCTCCGGAGATGTGGGTTGAGGAGTTCCCCAAGCCGGGCCATCAGGGCGCGGTTCATGCGGAAGTGCTCCATCCATGCATCGTCCGTCCAGGTGGCCAGCATGTTCTCCCACCATTCATTGGTGCAAGAGCGCATCCAATGCAGCCTCCGCGTTGGGACAGTGACACGGCACCCGTAGAAATTCAGCAGTCCCCAGGACAGGACCAGACACATGTCCTGGGATACCGCTGTTCTGAACATGGACTGTTGGCGGAGATGCCCACTGCAGCGATGCAGCTCGGCGCCTGTTGGCTGCTCTCCTGCGCCATACGCCATGGTTGTAGAAGCGGTGACCCGGAAGTAGTAGCTCAGCCCATTGCTCAAACACCAGCGCCAGGATCATGAAGCAGGAGGACAGGACCATTAACAGGACGACCCGCTCCTCAGGGGGCTCATCAACAGGCAGCATGGTACCAACAACAACACGCACACTCAGGGGGATCCCACCACCGGTACCAGCGCTGGATACCCTAGCAGCTACCTGCCTAACCGTTACGTGGCCGGTGGACCTGACCCAGGCCCGTGCAGCTGTGACTGTGGCCCTTTGACCACCCGGCCTGTCGGTGGCCGCAGCACCTAGCTATCACCCCCCTGCGATTCCTTCCTCCAGGCCCCGAGCCCTGTGCACTCTGCATTGTTCCTCCCACCTCCCCTGCAACCCCAAGCCTGTCCAAGGGTACTGGGGACGGCTGCACAGGGCCACCCGCTGTGCACACCCACCTACCCCCCACCTCGCCACCTACACCCTGTTCTGGACACCAGCACCACCTTTCTATCGCTAACTTAAATCACTATCGCCTCTCATTCACCACGCTCACACCACCTCTCGCTCTACACCCCACGCCCAGCCACAGCAACTGGCACACATATGTACCATGGCAGCCTGTGCTGTGTGCCCTGTGATTGGTGCTGTACTGTGGGTCTCTTCTGCATACCTGATGGCGATCCCCCCTCGCCAGGCCGCTGGCACATCCCCCCCTCATGGACCGCCTGGTACCCATGGGGCTAGGGGCACTCCGAGGCTCCTCTGTGGCCCTGGGGCCACCTCACCCCCTGTGCCCCTGCTATGACCCCGTGCGATCCCTGGCCAGGATGCATCCGCACCAGCCTTGCTTTGGTCACAGCGCTTGAGGGCCATGGCACTGTGCAGCTGTGTTCTGGCAAGATACGCTGCTTGGAGGGGCTCGTTATCTCCCTGCTAGAGGCAGCCATGGTCTTGCTGATCTGTCATCGCTAACGCTGGAATGCACCCACCAGGTGTGTGGGGCAGGGATTCACAGGGCCTTACTGGCATCCCACTATCAGCTGTGTATGGCTGCAGCGCGGCTAGTGCTGCACAGCATCTCGCACAGCACCCAGTCACAGCTGCTCTCCATAGGATCCCAGTGTAAGCAGCTGTGCAGGCCTTGGAACGGACATGGCAAGGTGCAGAACAGGCCCTGAGTCCGCCAGTGGTGCAGGGGGGGAGTGGCCGCCATGTGTCAACATGCTTTTGGGAACGCTGTGGCAGAGCCACGATGTCCAGCTGCTGCTGGGCAACCCCCTGTTGGTGGTGGATGGCTTCAATCACCTGTCGCGGTACATGTGGGTGATGGGCAGCTGGGTGTTGGGTCCGGCTTGCTGGAGGCATGCCGGGGAGCTCGGCTTTACCCCCCTTCAACAACCTCTGTGGGACCAACCAGCCGCTGTTGCAGTGCGCTGGACCGCACCGGAGATCACGGCTGTTCACCTGGCAGCTGCACGTCTGGAGTATGGACTGGCCCTCCAGGCCAGGGGTCCTCATGTTGCTCCCGACTACACTGGCATCGTACTGCATGCCAGTGGCATCTCCCGTCCGCAATCGGACTGCCAGGTGCTTCTTGGGGAGCTGGGTGTCTTACCCACCGATGTTGGAGGACCCCTGCTGACCGGGACCCCTACAACATGTGAACTTGGCACCCTCCGATTGGTGATGAACCTATGGGCTGTGAAGGCTGCTGCTGCCATAGGGAACCACCTCCTGCCCCGTTTCATGGTGGATGCGCATATGTGTTCCTGGGGATTCCACAGGGGCCTCTTGCCTGGGAGGGACTTGTCCTGGGGCAGCGGTTCCAGGGGCATCCTCAGGCCTCTACATGAGCAAGGCGTCCCGAATGCCCCCTCCATTGCATTGCTGTTGCCGTGCCTGTGCTGTGGGCCACCTCAACCTTTCGCCCCCTGCTCTGGCCCACGGTACTGTGTAACCCAGGGGTAGACTGGCCTGTCAGCCGGACTGCATCGCTGCTTCCCTTCACTCCGGCCCCCATCGCCCTTTAGTGTTACCGAGCACCTTCTTCCCTCTTGGAGTGACTGCAACAGTGCACCTGTGTGCAGCTTGTGGGGAACAGACACAAGTCCCTGATCGCTCCGTTGCCGGCCTCGGTTTGCCCATTCCCCAGCCCCCCGCAACCTATCATGAATAAAGTATGTGCCTTTGCCTGTACCACCATGGGTGCATTCGTGTCCTTGTGTGATGCCAATCGCCCCCTCCCCTGGCTGCCGCCCTGTCCTTGTGTGCTGGTTGCTGTGATGGGGGTCACTGGCATTCCTGCTCAGGATGACTGGGGCTGTTGGGTGGCATACAGTGGTGCGTGCTGAATTCCCGTGGACTCCGGGATGGATCGTGGGTTCACCACGGTGGGTGGTGTGGGCCCACCGTGACCCGTTGTGAGCCCTGTCCTTCATTTACCAGTGGCTGCTTGGTGTCCGTCTTCCATTTGTGGGCACCCTTCCTCAGGGCTACCTCCTGTATCTCCCTGTGGAGGTGTGGCTGGATTGTCTGGGCAGTGGAGGTGTGGCTGGATTGGCTGGGCAGTTGTGGTGTGCATGTGCAACATGTGTGCTGGTGATGTCCCATGGCGGTGCTTTCTGTTGTACCCCCAGCGCGCGGGGGTGGGGGGCCAAGCTGCGGGCCCCAACCCCTCGCTAGTGGCTGGTGTTGCCCTGGGGCCTTTGCACTGACGTTCTGGCCTGTCTAGCAGGGGATACCCATTGGTTGGCTGCCCTGCCGGGGCTGCCCCACCTTCCACCACTCCTGGCACCCCCTGTTGGTTCCCACCATTTGCACTCTAGGCGATCAATGGGCGGCAGGTGAGCCGGGCAGCTGACCGTGAGCATGGGCAGTGTACGGACCTGTTGTTGGCCGCCCGTGTTCCCCCTTGGTGTGAGTGGGTGGGGTGCTGGATTGGGTGTCCCTGCCCACTGCATGGGTTGTGCTTGCTGTGTGGTTCCGACCCCTGCTGACCCGCAACCTTTCCATGCACTCTCTCTCCTTCTCCCTCTGTCTTTTAGCTACACTGGTTGTGTTCCTGGCTGTTTTTTGCCTGGCAGATGGCCAGGTAGCTGCAGCGTGCGGCCTCGGATCTCTGTGCTGGGACCCGCCTGTACAATTATATCAGTGAGTGTGCTGCGTGTGTGCGGGGCCCTCTCCCCGGGTGTCTGTTAGGGTTCCACTTTGTTGGGGCCCACTGTCCCGTCCTGATGGCCCCTTCTCTCTATCCCTTAGTGCAGGCGATGATTGCAGAGCGGACAAGGGAGCAGGAGGAGGTCGTGCAGCTGCTGCTGCATCTCCTGGAGCAGGTGCAGCAGCTGGACCACACCCAGGTGGATCAATGAAGCCGGGTATGGGGCCGGTGTCCCTATTGAGGTGGGAGCCCCGCCTCACGGACCCACTCCCTGTGCTACCTCCCCATCTCTCTTGGACCTTTCCCGTGTTCCATGCCCTTCCCCCTTGTAATAAAGTTGCTTTGCCCCCTTCTCCGTTTTTGTGTCATGTTCCTCCGTGTGGCCTGGTCTCTTGCGTGGGCGCTTCATGGTGGTTGTGGCACTGTTGAGTGGCAGGGACTGGTTATCCCGCCCCCACCCCACCCCAGCGTATGTGCAGCTGCTCTGCTGTGCCCTTTGGGTGTCCCCTGGTTTCCCTGTCCTGGGGTGTTTGTGGCCAATCAGCCGCCTGTCGTGGTTCCCTTCTGCCCCCCACTGGCCCAGTCTCATTCCACCCCTTTCCCCCTGGTCCCTTGGGCCGGGGGGTTTGTCCCCTTGGCTGCCGTCCTGTTGCCCTGACATCTCCCTGCGTTTGCGATGCCCCCCTCCCCCATCAGCCGCACGGATCTTTTGTTGGTGTGGGGATGCTGGCAGCAGGTTTGCTGCCGGTTGGTGTGGTCTGGGTCTCTCCCTCCCCCCTCCCCCCAAGCAGTTCCCTGTCAGCCTGGCTGTGCTATGGCCTTCCGGTCCTGCTGGCATGCCTGCCTGTGTCCGGTTCCTGGCTCCTTGTCTGGGGGCCTTGGGATTGTGTGTGCGGGGCCTGTGCCAGTGTGTGTGTTGGGGTCCCTTGCTGCATCGGACTTCTGCCTCCCTCCCCTGTGCCCCTTTCCACACCACACCACACCCCCGCTGAGGGCCCCCCCACCTCCATGGGCTTGTAGCCCTTCCCTGTGTGGTTGTGTTCACAGTTGTGTGTGGGCGATTTCTAGTTGGGGGGGGGAGGGTCCATGGTGCCTGGCTGTCTGGCCCCATCACGGGGCTGGCTGGGGTCTGCTACAGTGTGTCTCCTGTCATCCCAGCTCCCTCCTACCCCGCCCACACAGGGCCTGGCGGTTCATGGGTGGGGCTGCGTGCCTGTTTCATTTGTCCTTGGTCGGCCATGTTGTGCCGTCGCTGTGCTGGGTGGGGCTTCCGCGCCGTTCGGTGTCTCGGGTGTCCATGTACCTGTCATGGGTGCTTGCTTGGTGTTTCCCAGGTGGGTGTTTGGCCACTGGGTGTGTGCTGGCCCCTCCCCTTCCGTCCCATGACCCGCCGCGGCGCCGTCTGTGTAAATGCCACCCGACTTGGCGCCACCAGGTGTGCTCCCACACCCAGCTCTACCCACCGGGCCGGCGGCCGTGTAAAAAAGGCCTATGTTCTGAACTTGAGGGTGAGCAGATTAATTCCATGTTCCAGTGTGAATGTTAAAAAAGGACTGCAAGGGAGCAGTTTTAGAAAATGAGGCCATGGTTAGCACATTATAGTATGGAGCTTGTAATTTCCCTGACGTTTAACCCAAGTCACACAGCATTGTACCAGTCTGCAAAGCAATCAGTTTTCAAAGAATTTCAGTATGCTACTATATTTTCACTTTCTAAGCATGCCATGCAGACCTCACACCCTTCCCTGTGTTAACTGTCAACACACTTTCCAGTCTGATAAGAAAAAAATGTCCTTAATTATCTGCGCTTTCCCTCGCAGCTTGGTTTATCCTCACTCAGCTGCCTATTCCTCACTCAGTCGTTTCTTGTGTCCCCCTTCAGACCTTGATTCAGATTTTCCTTTTCTGTCTGAAGCTTACATCAGGGATGAATCTGATGAAGAAAAAGGAAGATGTAGCAGCAATAAGATCTAGAAACAGAGGACTAACAATCAGACAAGACTGGTTGGCACTGTCTGCTTCTTAAGATCCACTTTTACCACATATGGAATAAGTGGCTCAAGCAAGACATTTGCTACTTATTATTTCTCACTTTGCTATTTCTACTTTACCAGGATGAATTTTCCCCTGGACTTCCATCTATTCACCACTTAAATCCTCCTTAAGACTCTGAAATAGGACGTAAGCAGTTCTTGATAAGTGCATAGGCCTCAGGTCTCACTGCCGGCCCTTTGCACAGGAGAGAATTTCATCCTGAGTCAACTATGTATATTTAAAAGAATTTTAAAGCCATGCTCACCACATGCCTTTGTTGAATATTAGTCATTTTATGTGACCACAGTTTCTTTTTCAACATCCCCAGTTAACTGTTTATTTCATCTTTTTTTGGCCTTGTACAAAATTAGCCTCTGATCCTGGAAATGCTTTTGTGCATGCTGCAAATATTTCACTGGGACTGCACACAGGTTTATGTATGCAGAATGTGTCCAAGTGTTTTCAGGATTAGAGCCTTAAAGAGATTAAATTCTCTGGGTTACGGACATGTGCAATTTATCTTGTACAGTGAGGCATTCAGCACAATTGTAGGTGCTGAACAATTATAAAGAACAGAACTTTAACCAGTACACAGAGAAGTCCAATGAATTGTAAATTTAATTCATATGTTTACAGTACTGGGGCTTAAAAACAATTTAAATACATTGGAAATTTAGCAGAACTTGTACATTTTTAGAGTGTGATTCCACAATAATTCTAACAATAAGCAAGGCACATGCAATCTTTACTATAATAATTCTGAGACTATGGCCATTTTTAAATGGACCACCGCCAGGGGTGGTGGTGTTCCATGTGCGGCCGGTGGAGCGCCGCTGTGGGGGCTGTGCGTGGGGGGAGGGGGCAGAAGGGTGCACATCCGTCTCCACTCACCTTCACGTACGGAGCAACCCGCCTTTTTGCCAATTGTTCCGTGAATGTGGTGTGTGTGGGGATGTGTGGGTCACAGAAACACGCACCCACACACCTCTGAATTCAAACAGGATGCTCCCACACGTGTCCCATGGGTGGGAGCGTCTTGTTTAAAAAAGTCCTATATTTATTAAACCTGATTATTTATTTATTCATTGGTTTGTGTTACGGTACAATGGTTATAGGAGTGTTTCATCTGTAAATTCACCCCAGTACAAGTGTGTTTCGTCTGTCAGGTCTTTTCCTATTTCTCTGACAAAACTGATTATGTCTCTTATCCTCAAAGTGCATTGGCACAGGCCCCTTGAAATCAATGGGAGCAGTGGAGTGGTTTGAGGATCAAAGCCTCTGTAGTTCTTACAAACTGAATGAACTTTAGAAGATGGCATCAGTACAAAAATAGGATAACAAGAGGTCTGAAGAGTCTGCTATGTAACAATCAGGTGCACACACAAGAGACACTTTCTATTAGCCAAACACTCATGCCTAAAGTGGAAAAGCATTTGGTAGTTAGAATCTGTCAGAAATAAACAAATAATCCTCAGCAGAATTTCTGCCATGAGGTCCAGAAGATCAGTTTAAAAATAAAGAAGAAAAAATTAAGGTTACTATCTCTCTGTTGTGAACCCTACCCTCCTTTTCTCCTATCTATAGGTGAAGTAAACTTTTATGCACAGCTCAGGATTAGCATAGGGTTGGTAAGGGGTTTCTTATATCAGGAATAGGCTTTGTAATGGTCCTTCTACACAGGGGTAAATTTAATCTTGATTCTCTTTGAAGACACACCCTAAAGTTAACTTATTTTGCTCAAAGTCACATCTCTTGGTAACTTTTAACTGAGCACTTGAATCTGCAAGATGATAAGCTCTCTGGGCATTGTCCTGCAAAGCACTTAAGTACTAGAGGTCCCAAAGACTGCAAGAATCAAGCAAAAAGCAATGTGCCATTAGAGCAATCTTTGCTGATTATTTGTTACTTTTATTGGCATCCGGATCAGCCAATTCCTCCTGCATTGGTTTGATTTGATTTAGGACCAATCTTGTTCTGCGTGGGCAATGGCTTGGAGCTTCTCAATGGTATGGGGTTTGCCTCTGCAGAACAAGTTCCAGGATCAGGGCATGGCAATGTAAGATCTTTGAGGTTGGAACTTTAGGCTGAAAAGTGCCAGGCATATCAAAAGGCCTGTATAAGTCTTTGAACAGATTTAAATAAATATGCATCAGTTAAACTGGGGCCCTTTTAACCCTAAAAAATACAAAACTTTGAAATAACTAAATAAAACACTACACAAAATGATAACAAAACCTACATTGCAAACACGAAGAGTTTTTTCAACTACAGTATCAAGGATGGAGGACGACCCATTCCTTGTCCTTGGGTTCCTCTGACCATCACACATCCTCTCTGATTGCTTCTGCCCCGTCAACACATCCCACCTCTCGGAATGCCCCAACTGCTCCTTCCTCTCTAGCCATCTCTTTTGAACCCTCCTAAGTACCACAGAACAGCCTCTCGTCCTAGCCCCGGTCCCCTCCTATTGTGTCTGTCTCTGCCACCCTCCTCCTAGTGCCCCTAATCATCTCCAACAAACACCCCCAATTTCCATCTCCTCTGATCCCATTCCCTCCAAGCTTGCCCTTTTCTAGGGCTTCTTCTGATCATCATGCTACATCGCTGCCACTCTGTCCGGTCCCCTCGTGTAGGGTGAGTGTTTGCCGGTTGGTCCCAAATGTAAGAGGTGGAGAAGACGAAGTAGTTCAACGGAAGTCGGTCCAATTAAATATATTAATTTGAACTACCTCGTCTTCACGCCTCCTATCGTAAGCGGTCTGTCTGTCCCCATCCTCTCCAATACGCCCTCCCCGATTCCATCCTAGTCCCTGGCCGGATCCCTCTAGCTGTGTCCCTCCAGCCCCCGCTTCTCTGGGCCCCTAAGCCTGTCTCTTCAGCTCCCCTACCCCGCTGTTTCCAGCCCCCCCCCCTCCCCCCATGCCTCTGGCGGCCCCGATCCCCTGCAAGCACCGCGCCTCCTTCCAGATATCCTCTTCCCTAGGTGCCCCGGCTCCCCCTCTCCACCCGCAACGCACCCCCGATCCAGCTCGCTGTGCCCCCCAGTGCTCCGCTTCTCCAGGCCCGCTCCGCCCTCCCAGTTCCAGCCCGCTAGCTCCTCCCCAGGCCGAGGCGGGGGCCAGGGAGGGCGGAGCGGATGCGCCGCCGCCGCGCACTTGAGCCGAGCCCTGAGCGGAGCAAGCTAGGAGCCCGAGCGGCGGCCGGAGGGAGGGAGGCGGCCCGGCAGGCACCGGCACCGGGTAAGACAGTTGGGGAGACGCAGGGGCGGATCCCCGGGGGTTATGGAGAGCAGGTACCCCCTTCCCCTCCGAACACGCCCGGCTCCCCCCAGCCAGCCCAGTGCGGGGCCCGGCCGCTTTCCCGCAGCCAGGCCGAGGGAGCGAGCCCTCTTCTCCTCAGCCGAGTGAGGGGGCCCAGGCTACCACAAGGGGGCGGGGGAGAGGGCAAAGGGGGCAATGGGCTTCTCTGAGGGGGGAGACTGGGCATTCCCCCACCTCGGTGAGCCAGTGACACTCCAGGTGTGGGACGGGAGTATAGGGAGATGCCCCTCTCCTGAGAAGCCAGTAAAAGGGGGGAATCGCTGATCCCTCTTCGGGGGGCAGCACACCATCCCACGACAAGTCAGTGACGACACCCCATGGTTTTGAGGTGGGAGAGGAGAATAAAGAGGCACTGACTCTTTCAAAGGGGTAGGGAGGGATGTTGTTATTGACCCTAAAGGAAAGAGTGCACTGACTGCCTCTCCAGGGAGGGGGAGGAGGTAAAGTGTGGATTCTGACCCACCTCAGTGGGCGAGAAAGAGGGACTACAGAGAGTGGCATGTGTGTCACCCCATCCTATGTGGGTTCTACCAGCCTCGAATAGGTCTGTTCTTGGTACCCTTTGGCAGCCCTCATGCCCTGCTTTCCTCAAAACAATGATGCTTCCTCTACTGATGTCTCCTCACCCCCTGTCAGAGAGGGGCTCATCCTGTAGCACCCTAGAGGAGAAGAGGCACTGGGCTTCTAAGCTAGAGAAGGGAGAGTTAGTGATGTCTCATGGGATAGGTAGTGACTGCGGGAGGGATGGGTGGGTCATCCGTTTCTCTGTCTGTAGTAAGCGCTGTTTCCCCCTCTGGTGCTGTGGAAGGATGAGGACTTCACTGTGGGATGAGGGTGAAAACATGCACCTTCCCACACAAGGAAAAGGGGTGTAGTCAGGTGGGGAACAACAGGGACTGCTAGAATAAAATGGGCAGGGGTGGGTCTGTTCCTGGCCTAGGCATGCTGACGTGGGAAGTTCCTGGTATAGGGAGTTGAGCATACAGGTAGGGGAGCACTTCAAGAAAGAGTTGATTATTGGACATGGACACTTGCCTTCTGTAATGGGCAAGCCTCCTTGGGGCAGGGATATGTGTGAGCATTGACTCAAGAAGTGGACAAGAGGGCATGGGATGAGTGTTTCTGAGTTGGTCCTGTTCTTGGACACAATTGGACCTTAGTTTCTTTCCTCTTTCTCTAATGTTTCTCTGGTGACTTGCTCTCCCTAGAGTAAGGAGTGGCACAAAGCCTGCCCTGCACATCTGTGTTTTTCAAGCTAACCCTAATTGTAGCAACTGACATGTTTGCTGTGCCTGTTGCTGGTCCCTCTGACAGTGCCCATGGAGCACTTGGTGCTGGGCATTGCCATTTAATACTGTGGTTGAGGAGCTGCTGCCCCAGGCAGCTGCCCCCTTATGCCGAGGACTTGGTACTTCACCATTTTGGACCACTGTGGTCCTGGGGAAGGTCCCTGGTATCTCCACTTCTCTCTCAATGTCCTGTTGCCTTCTTGGAACTAGTCTTGTCACTATTTCATGAGGTGAAACTCTTTTCAGGGTGTGTTTGGTGTACAGGAAATCCCCATGACTCCCTTGGTACACATGGAGTCTGGGACATGTTTTACGTTTACAGGGACTTTACAGACCTAGAGTGAGCCAAATAGTGTACCAGCTTGGAAGGGAGACTTTGTGAACGGAGGTGAGAAACTGAACCTTTTTTTAAAATCCCTTTTCCTTGAAGACAATTTGGTGAATGCCAAATACCAAAACTTTCAGCGCATTAAGCTAGCCTTGAATAGGGCTTTTTCTTTCTTTCTTTTGGTTGTGGGGAGTGAACATCTCCTTTCGCTTACGCAGACATCTGTCTATAGCACTTCCTATTTTGAAAGTCTATTGCATTTCCTTTTTGGGAATGCTGTCATTATTCTGAACATGTCATTTTAGTGGGATCTTGTGTCAGTCATCTATTTAAACATATGGGTGAGGGGTCAATTCTATCTTGTATGCACATCCAGGCCTTGTGGAGCTGTAAAATACATCTTCCAAAGTATGTATTTAAAGGGTCCCTGAATGCTAAGCTCTAACTTCTAGGAATCTTTAAGAAGTTTTTCATGGATAACTTTAGTATGCAGATAGATTAGTATGTGTCTCTATTAATCACTGCAATGTCTTAAAAAAATCCCATGCTTACTGGGTATGGGCTGCATTACATGATCTTTGTAATTTTAAAAATATATCTGTCTTGCATTTGCTCAGGCCATAGTTCTGACTTCTTACATGCCAGAGGAAGGGTCCTGTATGGCCTGAAAGCTTCCATACTCTCTTCAACAGAAGTTGGCTCAATAAAAGATATTTTCTGAACTACTTTATCTAAATTGCTTACGTTTGGGACCAACACAGCAACCCCACACTCGTAAAAAAATTCAAGATAGTTGACTACCACATGACTAATGCTTGTGTCAACCTTCCTCTTAGTCTTCATTAATATCAGTGGAAAAACTGCAGGTAGCTTTCAAACAATTTTTTTTTTTTTTCAACGTTGCAAAAATTATAAACTTCAAGGGGACATTCTTGTGCGTGAAAACATTCCTAGTCTGATTAAGAACAGCTCTATAAATGTATTCTTTAAATGTAAATAATTGGTTTTGAACATTCTTTGATGCTTGCAACCCAAAGGTTGTAGTCTTGTGCTAGTGCATGAGAACTAGAAACAGAAACTGATTAGTCTGTTGTCCTACTTGCATAGTGAAACTAACTTCCAAGAAGTGCATGCTGAAAACCAAGCTTCTAAAACTTCCTTTAGTTTCATTAATCAATGGGTGTTAACAAACGAAATGGTAGCCCACACCATTTATTAGGTGTTTGCCCCCATTGGCCACATGACCACTACCTGCAGCCTCCACTCACGGCAAGGTCCCAGAACTTGCAGAGCCTGCCGTGTGATCAAATGTGCACCCATGTGTCCACGTCCTGTTAGTTAGGTTGCGTAAAACCTCTTGCAGATCCGCCAGCACCATAGAGTTGTGGGCAAAAAGCCTAAAACTTTAGACGAGTGACCACTCCCGGCCCCTCTCTTCGCTCTTGCTATCATTGGCGTGCGTGTAATGTCCACCTTAAAAGCTCAACACACCATTTTCAAATGTCTGCTCTTTCAGCTCTTTCTGGTTTTCAGCACATGTCTGACGCTTGCTGTTTCGAAGCCGTTGCATTCTGAGGAAAGACTTGCAGAGGCTTATCGCTGCCATGGCCATGGCTCATACCAGCAGCCAGGCAACAACCAACGCTGCTAGCACCACTACCCAGTCTCAGGCACTCGCCTTGTAATGATCCACCTGCCAATGCTGCATTCCCTGGACTGAGGAAGACGCCAAGGCCTTCATTGCTCTATGGGGGGAGCAGAAGCTGCAATATGCACTGGTACAGTGCTATAGCAATACGTCAGTCTTCCAGTTAATACTAAAAGGACACCAAAGTACCAGCTTCTCACTGATTAACCTGGAATTTTAGTCAAGACACACTTGGTGGTGTCTTCAATTTAAAACATGTGACAATGTTAGAATTTAGCAATTTCAAATCAAGTAGCACAACGGAGTTGGGTTAGGAAGCTCAGAACTGAACTGTGAATTGTCCTCTTATGATCTTTACTATTACTTTGAACTCTCTATTCTAGTTGCAGCGAGACAAGGGTGCTTGAATATTTTTTCACTTGATAGCAAACTCTTCAGGTGGTGAAAAATATTCACTTTGGCAGGATCTAAATTTCTGAGACAATAAAATAAAGACTGAAATCTCTGAGAAATAGAAGCATGTGTATTAATATCCAGTCTGTACTTACTGCTGTTGCTGTGAGATTATAGTATTTAACAAAAAGTTATAAAGCAGAACATGCTTGGCACTCGTAGCATCTATAAGTTTTGAAGGTATACAGATGTAATCTGGTGTACCATCCTAAGTATTAAATACTTTGATTATTCTGACATCACTATCATGTTGCTATAGGGACTTCATTACATTGGGAATACCAGTATTCACATCCTGTTGCTATGGAAATAATTGGTGTTATAAATAAAAATATTTAGGAAACTATCCATAGCTGCAAAAGAGGAAGAATGTCCATAGTTTTAAAATGGCATGATTGCCTTAAGAGTAACAGTGTATCTTAGCAATACTCCCCCCCCCCCCCCTTTGTGTGTGTGTGTGTGTGTGTGTGTGTGTGTGTGTGTGTGTGTGTGTGTGCTAAGTAATATATCAGGGAATTGTCACTTCAGGTTTGTAACAGCTTTTTCCCTTTGACCTGGGCCATTGCATTTGATATGGAGGGTTATGAAATGCTAGCTGGAAAGCAAAAGGAGAGTATGTGTAGATTTGTTTTAAGGTGGAGCTGAAACAGGAAGTACTGTGCTTTTACATACTGATTCTAAAAATAATCTATTTTCATACACAGTATTTTCAAATTGTGACACACCAGCACAAGAAGGCTGTTGGTATTTCATGAATCTAAGACCATCCACAATAAGAGTGCTCCTCCTTCCCATATCCTTTATCCATATTGGATGGATAAACTTGACTTGGATGGATAAACTTGTCAAGCAAAACTTGACATTGGGCTAACTTGGAAGTTACATACACTGCTCTTCAAATACCAGAAGGGTCTATAAAAGCTGTCAAAGTTTCTGCAAAGACCATGGTTGAAGACCGAGTTCGAGCTATGCCAGACCCACCCAGTACTTAATTTGATGTTTTAGCTCCAGTGAGGTAGTGCTGAGACCAAGCAGGTTTGGACAAAAGTTTAGTCTGCAAGTACATCACCATTTGAAGAATAATTTAATAGTATAGTTTTTTTATTTGGGGTAATTGCCTAAAGTATCAAAACAGTTCACAGTTGAAACCAAAGGCTTCAGATACATATATGCAGGCAGATATGTGAAGTGTTCAGTTGGATTTCCTGCATCTTTCTCCAAAGTAAGGGCATTGTTAGCATAAAAGAATGAATAACATGCAAAAACACAATGGGTGGCACCCACGCATCTGCCCATTTCTAGCCCCGCCTGGGTCTGCAACAGATGGACTGGTGGTTTCCCTGGGTTGTGGGCTACCTGCTTGGTGCCCCCCCCCTGCACCATAGAGCTGTGGGTGCTCACCCAACACTCTAGGCTGGTGTCTGTAACTCCATGATGCTGATTAGGTCAAGGGATGGCCAGGTGCGGAGCTGCACTGTGGGTCTGCCCAACAGACAGACAGCAGTTCCACATTTGGTTGTTGGCCTGGGTTTGGCTGGCCTGCTCTGTGCAACGGTGGGCTGCCTCGGAGCAGCCACCCACAGCCTGCTCTGCTTTGAACATCTGGTGGGTGGCTCTACATGGACTGGCCAACCCGGGCGGGAAGCGGGCTGGTGCAGGCAGAAGTAGAACTGCTGTCCATCTGTTTACACCCAGTGTGCCTAAAGATTCAGTTATGCAGACATTTACATGGGTGTAGAACAGAACACATGATTAGTAGTCCCACTGAAGCTTACTTAAGAATAACAATTTCAGAAGTTCTCTGTGGCTGTGTAGATGAAATCCCATTGATTTTTACACCCCAAGTGTCCTAAGTGCTTAAGCATCTAAATCTCATTGAGAATGTGTCAATAAGATTTAGGGTCCTAGGGTAAAATTGTAAAGAGTCCCTAGATACCTTAAGTTAACTATGCATCAATGTACAGTTTTCATAATACATTATGCAAACTAATTTTTAGGATGGGTTAAAATACCATAGTAATATTTCTTTTCCATGCTGTGTCAACACATTTTTCTTGGTGTCACTTCAAATTCCTTGGCTGTGTTATCTGGAGAGTAAATTCATTCCTTGCAGTTTTAGAGAGATTTTTAAATTGGCCTATAAATAGGCTTACTCTGTTCCGGATGAGTTATAGTTTTATATACTAACCAAGCAACCACTAACTTAATTTATTTTAATTGTTGATTTTTAAAGACTAGTCTTAGCATTCTGATTTTAAGGAATATGAACACTCTGGGTGCATTTAAGAGATACTACTACCCATGGCCACCCCGTAATCACTCATCTGACCACCCGTCTGAAGGTGGAGTTGGGGGGCTGCATGCTCCCATGAGCCATGCAGCACCCACTCGTGGCCACTCTTGGGGTGCTGCTGAAAAATCCAGAGTACCCCATGCAGGGTGAGCCAAAAACGTGTGTGGTAACTGGCACCCATGCATCCCTGACCCATATGAACTCTGGCGGCCACCCATACCAACAGACAGGTTCCTCGCTCAGAGGCACGGTGAGCGGGGGACATGGGCGTTGCAGGTCACAGGAACTGGCTGTGAGAGCTAGGAAGCCCTGTTTCCCAGTGCTCATGGCCAAGACGTGTCTGTTTCAAAGGCCCGCCCGACGCACTTGCACTCCCCTGCCATTTTGGAAGGGGGGGGGGGGGGGAGAGCTAGGTAGCCATGCTGGAAGCTGCCTGTTAGAATCCCTCCCCACTCACTCCACCTGAGTGACTGCTGTGCAGCTGTGCCAGCTTGCTTAAAAACACCCTAAGTGAAGGAGGTGACTTCATGCTAATGAGGCTGCAATTCTTAAATATGCCTGTGCTGATGGGAGTCCTGTGATGCAAGTTATTTTGGAACCACAGTCCAAATCTTTGTTCTGTGTGTTTGAGATGTTTGCACAGGTGCCTACTGGAAAATTAAACTCTTCCTCATGCCTTTCGCCATCATGCTACATGGACTTATTTGAACTGTGTAGAGCTCGAGCTCCATGCAGCGGATGGCTAATGTGACTGGACCTCTTGAAGGGTTGGGATATAAGGAGTCAGTCTTGCAGGATGCTGAGCATTTTAGACTAATTCAGTGAAGCATTTAGGCACATGCTTAACTTCGTTAGGTATTTCCAAGTCTCCCCCTTACACACATTATTTAGCAGCTCACATCTATCTTCCCAGCATTTATTATGTTCTCGTTTTATAGATGGGAACCTAAGACACACAGAACGCAATCCAGCTCCCATTGAAGTCCATGGCTAAACTCCCATTGACTTGAATGGAACTGGATCATGCTCTTAGTCTGCAGCAGAACTAAGAATAGAGTCTTGATCTTCTGAGTACTAGTGCTGTGCTTTAATCACTAGAGTTAGACTTGGGAAGCCACGGTTTGAATCCTGCCCTAGCCATCAACTCTCACTGGGTGTCCTTCGGCAAATCGCAACCTTGGATTCCCATCTGTAAAATGGGAATATATGTGTGCGTGTCTTTTCCTGTGTTCCCCTCAGCCTTGTCCATCTTAGATTGTAAGCCCACCTGGCAGGGACATGTCTTTGAAAATTTGTGACTGTAAAGCGCTGCGTATGTCTAGTAGCGCTATAGAAATGTTTAGTAGTAGTAGTGTTCTTTTTATCTGTATGCCATATTGGTAGTATGTAGGCCTATTAAATTTTGATATTACTACTTGCATGTTTAAAACGTAGCACATGCTTAAGCATTTTACTGCATTTGGCTGAAATATACAGTACTCTAAGGTTAAAGTGTCTCTCTTAAATGACTTGGTTTTTTGTTTGGGTGTTTTTAAACAAGCAAGACTGGGTGGGGTAGGGGCAATCTGACTGCTGAGTGGCACAATTGTGGAGCAGCTGTTCTGGGGAGGGATTCTAATGGGCATCTCCGAGCATGGCTACCAAGATAGCCGCCATGCACTCCCCCCTGCTGGGGGAAACGTGCCAGATTAGCCTTTGAAATTGACATCTCCCGGGCATGACTGTTCCTGTGACTCGCAAAGATTGTGTTTCCCGCCCACAGTGCCTATGAGCGGAGGACCTGTCTGCTGGCAAGTGTGGCTGCCACAGTTCATACAAGCTGGGGGTGCGTGGGCGCCTGTTGCCACATACTTTTTCGACTTACCTCACATGGCGTGCTCTGGGTTTCTTGGCAGCGGCCATGAGTGGGGGTTGTGTGACCCACGGGAGTGCACAGCCCCTCCACACCACTTTCAGATGGGTGGTCGGATGAGTGGTTCCTGGGTGGCCATGCGTGGTAGCATTAATTTAAAAATACCTTTTGTTTTTTTACTAGCCTCTGAACTGCTTTAGTGAGCAAAAGTGAGGCTGCAAGGTCTATTTAATACATTAGAGCTGAAACAAAAAATCCACTCCCAAAAGTTTGCTATTTCCCAGTGGAACAAGAGTATCTGCTCTCGCTTCAGGCCTGTTCTGTAGCACATTAGACTATTGAATAGTGCTACAAACAGTTCTGCTTTTATGTACTCGGTACTTACATATGTTAGAAAGATGTATGATAGCCAAGCCACCACTAACTGAATTTTTTTTAATGTTGACTTCCAACAGGAATCTTACTATTTTGGAATTTTTAAGGATACAATACTCCCATCTACTAAGGTCACTGGGAGCTGAGGAGCCATTGACTTTTAACTGATGGATTGTGGCCAAAGTGCATATTTTTTTTTTTTGTGAAACAGGAAGTGACTCTTGAACATTTTTAGAACTTTCCCCCTTGTATTTGAGATGGCATTTGCACAAGGATGTATTTAGATCTAAAATAGGTTGTACATAGAGAAACCCTGGTGCTGCTTAACTGAAGCAGATTCCCTCCAGTTCTGCACAGCTCGGAGATCTTCTGAATACATGTATTTGCAGGATCAGGGCCCACATGGAGAAACGCAGCCTTTAATGGAGACTGGTTTGTCAAATAAAAATGGATCTATGTAGTTAGTAAATAGTGGCTTGATCATGCAAAGTACCTTACTCTGTAGTTTGATCCAGCACATGCTTAACTGCTTTTAATTATACCTAAGCAGCATAATGACTTCAATAAAATCAGTGAGAAAACTCACAAGATTGTTTAGCGTGTGCTTAAGTGTTTCTGAATGATTGTGGTATGGCAAAACCCATGTTGCAGGATGAAGCCTTGTATAGTTGAGATAAGGCAATGGGGAGTCAATTTATCCATTGCATCTAGTTTTGTAACATGTTGAGCAATCTTGAACTAGTGCAAATCTCAACTTTTCTGAGACACTCTCGATGCTTCTGTTTACTTGATCTTATTAAAATGATGGCTAACTTGATTCAGACAGGGTTGTATCTTGATAGGTTATTTTCTTTCCATGCAGGCCTTCTTGTGTTAGGGAGAAGTTGCATTTTTTTTCTGCCATTGTAGAGTGTAATTCTTGGAAATCCTTTTGTGCTAAGCTGCACTACAGTTATTGATTTGACTTTGATTGAAGTTCATTTTCCTCTCTGCTGACTGAAGCTTCCTCCTCTAGTACCCCAAGTTTACATAAGAATAATTTAGTGGCACACTTGATGATTGACAGAGTACCAGTGGTACTCTTTTGTTGACTATTGATATGACATGATGTGCCTATAGAGGAGCATTTTGTCTAGTCCTAAAAAATGTGGCTAAATATGGAATAACCTGTTCACAATTTGATCTTTTTATGGCTGAGACTAATTGAAATGTTTCTCATTATTTAACAGAAGGCTGGGAAACACAACTCTAGTAAAATCTCATTTTGGAGGAATGTTCTGTGAACCTTATGGTTCTTAATGTATAACTTAAAAGTTAGCCAGCTGCATACATCTTTTGTGACTGATTTTTATTAAAAGTGTTTTTTTAAAAACCTGGAAACAAAATGGAAATTTACCTGGCTTTGTTGGTCCCATCTTGTGTTCAGGCACACCTGAAAACGGCTTTTTTGGCCATGTCCAGTGTGGGCAACCAGGTTTTTGAGAGTTTCTCATTTAAAAAGAGAACCTACCATGGTCGCTCTTTAGGACATTAATATGCTTTACAAGGTGTATGCATGGAATATCTTCTCAGAATTGCCTTTTCCTATAGGGAGGAGATGCTCCTGTGTTTCTTTAAAGATAGTGTTTAATGGTGTAATCTGCTTTTTGCAGTTACTGAGTGTGATTGTAAATGTTATATGCTGCTGCTAACATGGCAAATATAATGGAATTTACTGTATTACAAATAAGCAGAAACCCGTTCAGTAGAGCATGAAACATTGTGTAGGATGCATTTATTTCAGTCAAGCACATATTGTATAAATTAGTGATAAAACCCCCATGATTTCTGACTAGACTGACTTAATAGAGGAACATAATTTTGTGCATATATTTTCAAGCATGCTTGACTTGTTAAAGCTATGCAGCTAGGTACTGTAAACTAGTTTTTCTCCTCTCACCTTGTACAATAAGAATAGAAGATATTACTCATCGCACTGAATCTTTACTTCTGAGGGCTCATTCAGATGTGCTTTTAAATTGCACAGCGGCGGCGGCGGTGGCGGCATCGTGCTATTTTAAAGCACCGCGCACTTCCGGGTTGGTGTGAATGCACCGAGTGCGCACATTTCAGCCTAACCCGAACTGTTGGAGTGCGGTTTTGAAAGCTGCTCGGAGCACGTCTTAATGAGGTCTGAGTTTTCATATTCCAAATAAACTGCCAGACTTGATCAGACCCTGGTCTTGTTTCCCTACAGTTACAAATATCTGGTGCAAGAAACCTTGAAAGAGGTGATTGTGGAATAACCTACTGGAAAAGGAAACTCCTTGTTTTCTCGGACAGACAGAGACTAAGCTTGAGAAATGACTTATAAACCACCCACCCCACCCCATCTCTGGTGACTATGGGTGCTCTCATTATCCATATGTATCTAGTAGTAGTTGGACTGGGAGACAAACCAAATAAAAAAAACCCCTTTCTTTTATACAGCTATTAGGTTTGCCAACATATCATCTGTGCAATGTTAAATTGAAATGATGGATGTCAGATTAGTTAAAATCCCCTTGTGTTTTAGCATTACTCTTATTTTCCTTCCAAAGCTATCCTCGGGCACCCCAAGCTTTGGCATGTAAGCATGTAGCTACAGAAATGGTTTATCATTTGGCTGTTGTGCACTTTGAGTATCGGATTATTTTAATTGGGGAAAGCATTACTTGGTTTAGGATTTTCTTGTGGTTGACTCTTCCCTTCATTAGTTAAGTGGAGGTTTCAACACTTTGTGTTTAGCCTTTTTGCCTGGTTATGGTCTTGAAGATGCCCCCTATATTGTAAGGTCTTGTGTTTCTTGTCTGCTTCTCTGGAACAATGTCTTCCTGTATAAAGACAAGGAACTGGCTTCATTCTTGGTGTAGTAATTGTTGGCATAAGATTATTAGGAACTGGGTTCAAATTGAATCCTGTGTTGACCAGGGACTAGTGCTTTAGAAAACCGCCAAGCATCCTCACATTTGTGTTTGATTTCTTTAAGATGTCTAGGCTTTCCCCCGTCCTCACTAGGTTCTTATAGTTCATACTTCAGGTACTTTCCAAAGGGAAGGCTTTCAGTACTTTGTTCTAAACACCTAAGGCGGAGCTAATTCTCTTCAGTTAATATTCCAAGATCACATGAATATTGTGCTCCGTGCAGTTGTACTCCATCTACTCATGTGACCTTGGAATATTAACATTCTGTTAGTCACCTGTGCAGTCGGGAGATGTACTTCATCTGGTGCCACAAAATGGATACTTAAAATGTATCTTTTTTTTTTTGAAAAAAGAGAGAAATTATTGCCACATTCGAAGTAAAGTAACAATGTAATATTGGAGAGAGAGAGAGGAGCGTGTCATCCTAGCTTTAGTGTTGCCCCCAACCTGCAAAGGAAGAGGATTGGGGCTGAAAGGCTCCATGCATTCACACTTTCCCTTGGTCTAAGTTGTGAGCGAGCACAGTATGCAACACCGTACTACAATTTCAGTGCTTACAAGGTGTGCAAGTTAAGGTGGGAGCCTTAACATATACAGTTTCCAGGTTTGTAAAAGTTTGCTTGATATTATTATTATTATTATTATTATTATTATTATTTATTAGCATTTATATAGTGCCAGCGATGTACCTGGTGATATGAAACTGCCTTAACTAAGTTTGTAAAACCGTAGGTTTTTTGTTTGTCTAATCTGTTTTATAAAGGCTATTTACTAAATCCCTCATTCCCCAGCAGCAAATAATAGGTTGAGTGTCTGACTGATCAGTTTGTTTCTAAAAACACACATCTCTTGGGATTCTTTTAACAGGGCAATGGATATGCTGCTCCATGGCTACTGTGTTGAATTTGTCATGTTTACCAATCCAGACAGCTTTATTTGTTCGTATAATGTAAGACTTGGGATAAAACCAGGTTATAGTATAAATCATGTTGTCTTATTCTACTTCATAGAAAATTGCCTGCATTTGAAATGGCCACAAGATTAAATGGCATTAATCTAAGCTCTAAGGCCCTAGTTGAATATGTTCTGAATTGATTTGATCATGGTTTTCCTAATAAATGTCTAAGCAGGCCACAACAGAGAATCCCCAAAGGTCAGATAAGATTTGTTATACTGTAATGGCTTTGACTTCTGAGGGGCCTAGCTGACAACTTATTTTCTGCATGCAGTGCCTCCTGCATGCTTAAAAACCCATCTCTCAAAATAAACATGGTATATTGCATGAAGTGGATGGCAAATAACTTTAAGACTAGTCTTCCTCTGCAGACTTGAACAATAAGAAACCAAGTATATGTTGCCCAAGCCTTTACAATAGCTAAGGAAGTGTCTCCAAGCAATTAATAGGTGACTGCAAATTTGCTTTCTCTTAAGTACTACTTACCCCAACTCCTTTAAACAAGGACACAAATTCATAGGCCTTCAATTTTGCAAGCAATTAGTAATTTTTAAATTTAATTTGAGACACCTTGACAGGAGCCTGTCTTTCTTGAGAATAATCTGTACCTGCCTTGTGAAAATAGGCCCCTCTTTAAGTTGTCTCTCTTTGATTAAACTGGAAACATATTTAGTACCTCCTATAATGGCTGCCACAAGACTATCCCAGACGGCAGTCTCTCATGAGGGCAGGGAGCAATTTGATTGTTTCCCCATGTAGAAGGGTTTATAGGTAAAATCAGACGTGACAGCAGCCCACTTTGGCCCATTTCAGCCTGGACCCCATCTGTACGTTTGTGCAGGTGCTGCAGATGGTGGCCCAGGATTTCCCCAGGCTGTGTCAGTGGCTAGCCGGGGCTCTGACCTTGGGGAAAACCTCCAAAGTCACTGCCTGGGCTAAAGCCCACCCAACTGGGCCAGAGTGGGCTAGCATGTCTGTATGGGGTGGCAGATATGGCCCATGTCGGATCTGCTATGGCTGGCTATCACTGACCACCATGGCTGCCCATCATGGTGGGGAGTGGAACGCTGGGTGCAGTACAGGGGCAGGGATGGCTGGCTGCATGTTGGTGGTTTCCCCTGGGCCCTGGCTGCGGCATGTTTGTTCTCTGGCCCAGGTTGTATCTGCTATGGCTTGCCCACCTGACCTGGGTTGCCGCCACACCGCTATTGCTTCTGTTCGTACCCATTGATACCTTGGGTGCCTATACAGTCAGAGAGACCTCTTTGGATGTCTTCTAGGACATAATGCCATTAACTATCGGTATCGATATAGTGGCTCCTAACTACTCTCTTCTGAAAATCACAGGTGGCTTTAGTATCTGGATGACTGAGAGAGGGAAAACCAAGGGAAGGCAACTAGAGAACTGATGGGCAAGATCTTGGGCTCAGTCTGATGACTTGCTGTACTGTAGCTTGGATGTCTCTTTCAAAAGCAAAATAAACAGGCTTCTTTGCTTTCAGCACAGCATCATAAAAGTCCCAGCCACTGGGCTTAGTCTGAGGGGTGTGCATATGGCCAGTCCTTGCTGTCTGTACAAGTGACAGTCAGGTATTGCCCACCATGCACATGAAACTGCTTTGCGGATATGATCACTTGAGTTGCACTGAACTGTGTGCTTCTCAGGAAGCTAAGCCTGAGAACACAAGGTCTTTACAGCTTGGTCTTAGCCTGGTGTAGCTTTCAGCCTGTTGTAGCTCTCTCAAGCTGCTGGGGCAGCACTGAGCTACTGCTTGTGAACTGGATACCTGCATTTACAGTCTCTAAAAATGGTGTCGTGGAGAATCGAGTGGTCCCTTTTGTTAGAGATTACTAGTACTTCCTTGTGATGCTGATAGTATTATTAATAGCAGCCCACTCATCCTGTTTTTGAGGGGGCAAAAGGGAGTTGGATGCAATGAGATCATGAGTGAAGCCAGACAAGCTGCATGGGCCTGCTCCCTGTGGCAGGCAATTGGCCCACCACACTGCAGGGTCAGCACAAGGGAGCTGGCCAAACGAACGTGGGGAAGCCAGGTGGCTTGACCCATCTTGGAGGCAAGGTGCTGCTTGCGGGAGTGGCCGCCCAGCCCTGCCTCCCTTCCCCTGGCCCAACTGAGAGCTGGCCCTGGCTTTGATGTGGCCACACGTGATGGATGCTACCCCGTCGCTTCATGACCCTACAGCCTTGCTCCAAGTGTGGCAGGAGAAGTGTGCCTGGCCACACGGGTTGCCCCACCTTGGGCAGCCTTACTCCAAGTGGGGTAAGGCTGCTCTGCAACATGTCCGTGCGACTTCTTCCCCCCCCCCCCCCCCAAAGCATGTGTTGCAGAGCAGCCAGCTGCTTGTCCTGTAGTGGGGTGGGGCAAACATCTGGCAGGCTGTGGACTCAAGAGCCACTGCATTGCATGGCTTGTTTGCCCAGGGAGTGATAAGGCTACCCAAAGTGTGGTAGCCTCCCCAGCCTGTCTTGTGTGGCTGCACCTGTTGATAAAATTTTATCTGGTTTGGAATAGAGCTGAACATCTATTGGCATATGGTGCTTGTCTGGCATATGGGGCCTCGGTTTGATGCTGGTAAATGCGAGGTCGGTGGCTAATAAGTCAACCACGGTTCGGGAGATGATCTGGACCAGGCAGCCGACCTTGCTTGTGTTACGGAGACCTGACTGGACACTGAGTTGGGGCCTGAATTGGCTGACCTTGTTCCAGCTGGGTACTCCGTGCAGCATCAGCCGTGGCTACAGGGACTGGTGGTTGGGGTTGTGTGTAGCCATTATTTTTAAGGATACCTGGTCTGTGAGGAGGTTCCCTGTGCAACCCATCATGGGTGTGGAGGGTCTCCATATGGTGCTGGATTTGGCCAGAGACAGAGTGGGGATACTCCTGGCATACCAGCAGCCTCCCTGCCCACACTGACCGAGCTGGTGTCAGAGGTGGTCTTGCGGTTCCCCAGGACAATAATTCTGGGAGACTTCAATATCCATGCCGGGGCAGTCTTGGAGGGGCAGAGCGTGAGTTCATAGCAACCATGGGCCTATCTTGGAGAGTAGTGGGCCCCACACATGTTGGAGGACATACCCTGGACATGATCTTTCGCATAGGCCTTGAGGCAGGGGATCCAATAGTGGGGTAGGTGTCAACAGAGCCCTTGTCATGGACGGATCATTATCTCCTCCAGGCAGGTATCCTGGTGTATGTTGGCCCCCGGGAGGGTGCGGAACCAGTTCGGTTGGTAGGCCCTGAAGGCCTATGGAACCAGAAAGGTTCCAGATAGCTTTAGGGGATGTTCCCTCTGACCTCGATGGCTGCCCACTCGATAGTCTCGTATCTATGTGGAATTCAGTGTTGATGGAGGCCATCGACCGCGTGGCTCCCAAGCATCTGCTGCCGAATTGCTGACAATGCAGATCTCCGTGGTATACTGGGGGAGCTGTGGCGAATGAAGCAGGAAGGGTGGCGGTTAGAGCAACGGTGGCGTCACTCGCGTGCTGGAGTTGATCGGTTGTGGTATAGAATCTGGTTATGTACCTATACCGTTGCGGTGTGGACAGCAAAGACAACTCTTTGCTGCCCTCGTTGCGTCTGCTAAGGCCCGCCCGACTGAACTGTTCTGGGTGGTGAGGGGGCTGATCAGTCCAGCCTCCCTCCGCCTGGACTTAGAATCATCAAATGCTCACTGTGATTGGTTTGTGGACTTTTTTGCTGATAAAAACGCTGAAATTCACCACAGTTTTGATGCAACTTTTTTAGCAGAAAATGAGTCCGAGGCAGTAGAAGCCCTGTCGTGTCCTGTTGTGTGGGATGAGTTTCGGGCTGTCTCGCCCTCAGATGCAGGGGATGCTCTTGGAACTGTTTGAGCCATCTGTTGTGAACTAGACCCATGCCCATCCTGACTAGTTAAGGCTTGCTGAGAGATATTGGGGCTGCTGCTGGCAGGGATAGTCAGCGCCTCCCTTAGGGAGGGCAGGGTGCTGGACTGTCTCAAGGAGGTGGTGGTGCGGCCCCTGCTCAAGAAGCCATCTTTGGATGTTGATGCCCTGGCCCGTTATCGGTCAGTCTCTAACCTTCCCTTTTTAGGGAAGGTTATTGAATGGGTGGTGACTCGGGAGCGTTTGGACCGGGTCATTTTTCTTGATCCCTTGCGGTCGGGTTTTCGTGCAGGTTATGTGCTTGTGCTTGTGGCCTTTGTTGACGACGTCTCCCATGAATTGGACCGGGACCTTTCGACCCTGTTGATCCTGTTAGATCTCTCAGCTGCATTTGATACTGTTGATCATGAGTTGTTGGTGACTCGACTATGGGACCAGGCAGGGTTCCACTCTTTCCTGACTGGGAGAACCTAGTGTATGGTGCTGGAGGAGTTCTCACCCCCCCGGGGCCTCACGTGTGGGGTTCTGCAGGGTTCCATCTTAACCCATCTCTTGTTCAGTGTGTATATGCAGCCTTTGGGGCAGGTCGTCGGGGAGTATGGGGTGAGATGTCATCAATATGCTGATGACAGCCAGCTGTCTCTCTCATTTTCTTCCAACTCGGGCCTGGCAGTCTTGGTGCTTACCCGGTGTTTATCAGCTGTGGGGGACTGGATGAGGGTGAGCCACCTGAAATTAAATCCTGACAAGACCGAGCTGGTGATTGTGGGGAAGGCCGAGGGAGTGATGGCCCTCATCACTGATGGGGTTTGTCCTCCCTTGGTTTCTCAGGCTCGGAGTCTGCGGGTGCTCCTGGACCTGCAGCTCCACCTGGCTGCCCAGGTGATGGCTGTGGCGAAGGGGGCATTTTGCCAATTACATCTGGTGTGTTGGCTTAGGCCATATGTCTCGGACTCGGATCTGGCCACCATCGTCCATGCTTTTATTACCTCGAGACTGGATTACTGCAACGCGCTCTACGTGGGGCTACCCTTAGTGCTGGTTCATAAACTGCAGCTGGTGCAGAATGCGGTGGCCTGTCTCTTGATTGGGACAGGCTGACATGAGCACAGGCTGACATGAGCACATTAGACCAGTGCTCTGTGCTCTGCACTGACTGCCGATAGTTTTCTGGGCCCAATTCAGAGTGTTGGTACTGACCTTTTAAGGCCCTAAACAGCTTGGGCCCCACCTACCTGCAGGACCGCCTCACCCTCCAGGTCCTGAATTGGCCCCTGCGATTGGATGGGGGTGCCCTCCTCAGGGTTCCCGGGTGCCCACCATGAGGAGGGTGTTCGCTGTGGCTGCGCCACGGCTGTGGAACTCCCTCCTGTTGGTGGTCCACTTTATTACCAACCTCCCCTCTTTCCGTAGGCAGTGTAAGACCTGACTGTTCTGCCAGGCCTTTCCCGAGGGAGATGGGTTGGGGGTGGGTGGGTGGTAGGTTTTATTTTAATGGTAGCTTATAATTGTTTGTTTTTGTAATATGTCTTTAAATGATTTGAGCTGCCCCAAGATGCCTGAGGCAGGAGGGGACGGCATATAAATTTTAGAATAAATAAAAAATTGTTGGAGCAGACTATATTTGTGTTCCATGCTCTTTACTATTTTCACTTTGTTTTCAGGTGTAGTTTAGGTTGATGGCTCTAGATTAAAGCCTTAAATGTGTCGGGCATTGGTTTCTTAGAGGCCATCTCTCTCCTCGTGTGATGCTCGTTAAGAGTTCCCAGAGCGCACACAGGCTGTTGACAAGATATTCTGGTTATCAAATCTGTCTCTGTTGGTTTGACAGTTTGATACTTGTTTCATCACAAGGTTCATCAGTCTTCCAAGGCTTATTATTATTATTATTATTATTATTATTATTAGCAAGCATTTATATAGTGCCAGCAATGTACCTGGCATTTACAAAGTAATGGAATAGACACAGTTCCTGCCCTAGGGCTTACAATCTGAGAGACCCGGGGCGGGGGGACAGACACACGAAGGAAGGGGAACCGAGGGAGAGACAAGGAGTGTAACATTAACGAAGAGGCGAGGTCCTAGGTGCTTGGCTTGGTTACATCGAGAATGATGGCTGGTTGGTCCGTGTGGTGAGGATATGAGTACACAGACCTCAGGTTGTGCTGGATGGAGGGTATCGGCAGGAGTTAGGTGAGGGGAGCGAGGAGTAGCAGCATTGTTGAGTTTTGTGATGTACTAAATGAGGAAGACCTAGTAGAACAAGTGTGTGTGTATAAAGCTGAAATGAAATATTAATTACCCGTATTTTATAATGGCCCCACATACCCTATGGTATTTAATACACTTCTCCTTGAAATAATGCAAGGATATTTCTATTCTCTTGTTGAAATTTAAGGGCTGTTACAGCAAGGTAGACATGGACTATTTTTGAGAAATAAATATGACTCTACACAAAAGGCTGTCAAACATACAAAACACTGGAAAAAGAAGGAATTGCATGTAGCCTTGTGGCTTTTTTCAGGTCTAATAGGATTTGTTTGAAAATACTGTAATTTTGATTACAATATGCTTTTGAAGTTGGAATTTCCTTAAGAACATTAGAGGGAAGTTGGCCCTTTGACCCACTTTATGGGTCCGCTCCACTTTTGTATCTAGTGTTCACTTAGTCTACACAACCTAGACTTTCATAACAAGCATGCCATAGTATGCAAGTGCAGTAGCTGGATTTAAAATACTGGCTTCATTTGGAGTTATGTGCTCATAGAGTTAGTTTGGTTTTCTCTTTCTTAAAATCAAGTCTACTGATCCGGATTTTAGATAGCTATTCAATATTTCACATCAAAAGTCCTGTTTTTGCTCCCAGGACATCAATCTCAAGTTACCAACGAAGGTCAAACTTTGCTCGTCTTGCCTGAAATCAGTGGTATGGATGGCTCCAGACTTCCTTTGATCTGAGAGGAGAATCTAGCCCTTTGTTTGAAAACTGACGTTTGAGATCCCTGACCTTTTGTGAAAACCAGCATGGTGCAAAATTATTCGGTTGATCTGAGTGTGTGTTGGTGACAGACTTCTTTAATTATTATCCATGCACGTATAATTTACAACTTTCAATAAGTTAAAATGAAGCTTTGCTAAATCGTTTTTTGCAACTGAATGTGTGAGCTGTGTTTAGCATAATAAAGTGAAGCCTTCAATGGTTCTCTTTATTAGATACCCTGTAATCTTGGTGCTTTTCTGCCTCACAAATGTGTTTCAAGGCTTAACTCAGTGTTTGTAAAAAGCTTTGAGGTCCTTGTATTGAAGTCTGTACACAAGAGCAAAGTATTAACACCATTAGGCATTTATGATATCTTCCCCTATCCTTCAGTTGAAGCACTTCTCTGTATAAATGTTGTTTACCATTGCTGAAAGCAATAATACTTCTCTTGCAAGCCCTGCTTTTATAAGGGGTCACTATAGGAAGAAAAGCATGTAAGATTTGGCTTTTTCATGACTTCATCTTCTGTTAATTTGAGGACTAAGATAATTGGACTTTAAATTGGATTACCCTCCTAGAATTGTGTAGGTATTTATATTATGCTCATCGTAATGGCCAGGGTGCAAAATGGTATCTGAGTGCACAGCATATGTGTTTTTGGGTCTTGGTCACTTTTGTTCTTTTTAATAAGCAGAACTTACATTGGCCTTTTGCATAAGTTTCAGCTATAATTTGCAGTTAGTGACTTCCTTATTAGTTCAATTTCTTCTTTTAAGAAGTTCTTTTAAGAAGCTGTTTGACTAAATTTCCTGAAAGCAGTGAACATGATTGTGTTCACCCAATTGACACACATAAATAGGGAGACTTATCTCACTGTGTCAACACCATCTCCAGAAGCTGGTAACTCAAACATGTAGCCCTTCTGTTAACAAAGGCATTCGTGTTACCTGGATTTAATACTCCTGAAAACAACATGGCATTGAAAGGATTCATGCAGTATGACTGAAGCTGGAATATTAATTCATTTCACTGAGATAACCAGTTGAATGTGTACCAACTTCATAAATATACCTATTGAGGGCATGAAATGAGAATCTGTATAATTATAACTGCAGTGCTGCTATTGTGTTGATGGAGAATAAGCTTTGGAAATTTGGTACTCATAGTAATGGATGGGGTTTCAGAGGGGGTGCTCCACCCTGGAGCACTGTCTGATCTTATACCACCTTATTGAAAAATATTTGAACAAAATAGGTTGGAGGTGGGACAAGAAAGGTGGTCCATGACAGCGTGGGCCGCTGTGTTGAAATTTTGGGCCAAACTATCTAAGTCCTGTGATCATGGACTGATCCAATATTGGAAATCCAATTCGTATAAGAGTTCATGGCAGAAGGGCGTGGAGCTCTTCCTGGTGAAATTAGGGTTCCACCCAGACTACTGGGCAGGTAGGGACCTGGCATATATAAGGAAGGAAATCTTGACAAGGCTAAGGGATAGGAAATCTTGACAAGGCTAAGGGATAGGGATTACCAGGAGGAATGTGCGGCTATTAGAAGTTTGACACATTTACGTGACTTTCTCCTATTCCCTCCCCCCCCCCAGCCCCCCCCCCC
>QEPC01000842.1:1441906-1476032 GCA_003113815.1 Sphenodon punctatus
CAAGTACGTGCACTTGAGACCTCGCATCTTCATGAATGTTAGACCCCTTGTCTCTCCCTCTGTTCCCCTTCCTAAGTCTCTTCCCCCAGCTCCTGTCTCTCAGATTGTAAGCCCTAGGGGCAGGGACCGTGTCTATTTTATTACTTTGTAAAGTGCCAGGTACACTGCTGGCGCTATATAAACGTTTGTTAATAATAATAATAATATCTGTTTATGTGCGCTAGGTTCAATGCCCTCCCTACCGCCCTGCTGGAAGGGCATATCAGGGCAGTTGGGTTTTCTGAGAGGCTTTGTCCCTTTGACGCCCAGTCTGTAGAAACAACACAGCACCTTTTCTGGAGTTGCCACTTATACAATGAGAGCCGTATGGCTATTTTGGCCCCTTTTCTTCAGAAGTACCCAGGCAGGACTGAACATCACTTGCTATGCCTTGCTTTGGCAGATGTAGAACCTGACCCTACCAAGGCGGTGGCATCTTTTCTTGTGGCTGTGTTCAGGCACCGTGTATGTTTCTTACAATTTCAATCTCTTGCCCCCTAAGGTTACCGGTGTATTATGTATTATTTATAGCTTAATTATAAACTTTTTGATTTATGTAAATTTGGGCCAATGTTAGTCTAGTTTTGGCTCATGGTTATATTGGTGATTATGAGCTTCTGTTTGGTTTGAGTGATTGATTTTTGGTGTTATGTATTTTGGCTTTGGCCGCAAAATAAACTAAACTAAACTAGTAATGGATACTAGGGGAGGATGTCCAGAGGAAATTATTGATTGGATCTGTTGTGGATCTGAACCTGTGATTTATGGCTTTAATTACAGATTTGGATTATGGATCTGTACTTAAAAATTAGTTGCACATGTGTAAAAGGACAGAGTGGCTGCCGTTTTCCATGATGCTGCTGCTGCCGCCATTTTGGGAAAGGGTGTGCCTACGCAGAATAGTGCGGTGGACACTTTGTGCATGCACAATGATTATTTAAAAGTTTTTTATTTTATAGATTTTTAGTACAAATCTGCAACGGGCATGTTGCCATTGTTGCTGTTAGCTATGGATTAATCTGTGACTGCCTGTTATGAGCAGTTACGGATTCATCCGAAATCATAATGCCCACCCCAACAGATACTGTGTTTTGCCAATTGAGCATGTTGTGTAAGAAAAGAGAAGAGTGATAACAGCAGAACTAGGATGCTGGGTTTTAAATAAATAGATTTAGCCAAACTTGAAGAAGGGTTTCAGCCTGAACCTCAGAGTGCTGCAATGGCACAAGTGTCTATCCATGGGTGGGATCCCATGGATAGATTTTTAAAAAAAATTATTTTTATTTATTTATTTTAAAGGAAAAAGGAACCCGTGAGTGATGGTAGTTAAGCTAATATTGTAGGTGCAACAGCAAGCTATCCTAATGAGTAAGAGAGAAAATGCAGAGATATTAATGGGGCTGCATCTAGTGCTTTTTAAAGACTTGAAAACCTAAAGGGAAACTTACAAATGCTTCCTTTTTTACCTTCTGTGTAAAAGTGCAAATACTTGGATACAAAATTGAAAGTAGAAATGCACAAAGGAGTTTGAGTTAGTAAAGACCAGGGGGCTCATTGCTTGGAAGGCAAGGTAATGACTGACACTAGGAAGCTAAAGTACTTAGAGCCTACTTTCTTTGCTCTTCATGATAAAGGTTAATGGCTGCACTTCCAAACTGCCAGTGTGCGTCTGTGCGGTTTGTGTGTGGCATGATGCCCCTGTAATAGGAGTTCATTCAGTTTGTGCATGCACACACCTACTGTGTGGCGCACACGGGGCATAGGAAAGTCAATGCATTTAATAGCGTCAAGAAGAATAGGTACAGGTGAGACTAGGGAAGGAAAAGACTAAAGAATATCTGGATAATGTAAACATAACTTTGGTAGGTCCTGATGAAATTCATCCAACAGTAGTAAAGGAACTACAGTGGAATCTACTTAAGTAGAATGTGCATAACTTGAATTTCTGGATAAATGGATTAACTTGTTTTCCCCAGGACTATGGGAATGTATTACTACTGCATCTGGATAAGTCAAATTTGTGAAGTCTGCTATACACCTTCAACACTGAAGTTATCATATACCCACCCAGTCCAAAATATCAAGACCTTTGAGTGTAATAATGATCTGTTGGCAGCATGTGGCTAAAATACTGTAGTATATATCTTCTTGGGGTGAATCTTAATGTTGGGCATTAAGAAACATCAGATCTGTCTCCAGCTCTCTGGACATGCAGATTTGTGCTGACAGGTAGGCAGAACTGTGTGTGTAATCCTATTAGTTTGGACTGAGGAGTTTTGGGTGGGCTGTAAGGGGGGTGAGTGTTGGGTTTCACTGTCAGCCCACCCAAGACTCCCAGAGTCAGAACTGATGGGACATTTTTGCACGCACGCACACACAGATGTGCCCTGCTGTCTGCTATGACTTTGTTTCTGAGGGATGGGAAGAGGACTGGAGATGGAGAAAACTGGTGCAAACTTAATCTGAGCATCAGTTTTCTTCTTCTCCAGGACTATTTCCCTAAGGTCTGCTTAAGTGGAATTTCTGATTTCTGACTTTTTTACATGGTGGGAGAAATTTGTCTTAAGCAGACTCTGCTGTACTGGCAGTAATCTCGGGTTAATGGACCTTTTTATCTTTAAGAACTCATGGAGGGTAGTCTCTAAGGTAGGGGTGCTCAAAACATCAATTGTGATTGACAGTCAGTTGCCTGACATTCCAGGGTTGATCCTGGGACAGATGTATCCCAGACTTGGGTGGCAGCAGCGACTACTGACTTCCCTGTACATGCCTGAAGCATGCGCACACCAGCTACCACTATATTTGCTTTCTGCGCATGCCCCAGAGAGCAAATATGGCAGCGGCAAGTGTGTGTATGCCCCAGGAGTGCACATAGCCTCTGCCAGCAGCCGCATTGCATGCCACCCAGGCTGCTCGCTTCTTGTGCGCCCGCTCGCTTCTCCCGCCCCTCTTCAGTCCGCTGCCCTGGCCCACTGCCTGCCCCACAGTCTGCGGCAGCCTGGATGGGGGNACATGCCTGAAGCATGCGCACACCATCTACCACTATATTTGCTTTCTGCGCATGCCCCAGAGAGCAAATATGGCAGCGGCAAGTGTGTGTATGCCCTCTTCAGTCCGCTGCCCTGGCCCACTACCTGCCCCACAGTCTGCGGCAGCCTGGATGGGGGTGGCGGGAGGAGGAACTACTACTGCCCACCCCACACGTCTGCTTGCTGCCCTTGCCCCTCTCCAGCCTGGAGAGGGACAATGGCAGCCCACTGCCTGTGTGTGTGTGGGGTGGGGGAGCAGTAGTAGTTTCGGCCCTGGCCCACTGCCTGTGTGCATGCGTCTACCTGCTTGCTTGTGTGTGTGCCTGAGAGGGAGAGGTGTTTATGATGGGGTTGCTCCCCCCACTCCCCATGCCATCCCTCTATGCTTTCACGCCCCCTCATTTGCATAGCTGCACCCAGCCTGGCTGGTGCAAATATGCAAATGAGTAGGCATGGTCATGCAAGCTGGGGTCGGGCCACATCTGTGCAGCCGGTCTATCTCTGCAGGTCAACATCTCTGACTGGGCAAGTGTGGGCACCACTGTGTTAAAGGCTTCTAGAGGGCAACCAATCATGTCTGTTTTTGTTTTCGGAAAGGGCATAAGAACCCAGAGAACTATAGACTGGTTAACTGGCCTTCAGTACTCATTAAACTGATTATGATCAGTTCTGATAACTTATGAACGCTTGGCAGAAAGCAGGGTATTAAATAGACAACATGGATCTTCTAAGAATAAATTGTGCTAAACTAATATTCTCTCCTTTGATTAGGTAACTACCTAAGGCAGTTATCAATTACATCTTGCCGCCTTTAGTAAGATACTTTGACAAAGTTCCATATGGCATACTTGTAAACGAAGTAGGAAAATATAGGCTAGATGGAACTACTATTAGGTGAGAATGTGACTGGTTGAAAAGCCATTGCCAGAGTGTAGGTATTAATGGTTGGTTTGCCAAGCTGGGCAGAGGGAATAGGTAAGGGTTCTTCCATTTGTCCTGGGTCCACTTCTGGTCAGCGTTGTTGTCAGTTGCTTGGATGGAGTAAGTATGTTTATCAGATTAACAGGTGACAAAAGGTTGGGAGGGATAGGCTTAGAATTAAAACGAGCTTGACGAATTGGGATGAAAAGGTGAAATTCCAACGAAGACGAATGTTGTTACTCTGTATTACACACAGGAGATATGGAATGCACATCGGTAAAATAGAAGATAACTGACTAGGCAGTATCAGCGTCTCTTGTTTTACTTTTCATGTAGTGTGTCTTCACAAGTATGAACAAACCTGGAATTATATAGAGAGAGAAAGTGGTTAAGAAAAGACTACTTCTATTCAGGGTAGTATCCTTTTTATATACGACCAACAGTGCTGCATGTAGTAGCTGAAAGGTACAACACAGTCCACCGGAAAAGATTATTTCTAATACAACTTAGTTTGCTTTTCAAAAAAGCAGTCCCTTTCAGGTATGCTTTAGGATAGCTACCATGGAATGTGATGTATCCAGGTTATGTGTATTATGCTCTTATTTGTTGAGTCTGAAGATGCATCTTTCGTGGTGGAATAGATCTCTAGATGTGTGTAAATAGAAGTGCTTTGGGTTATATCTTTGACACTGATTTGAACTGGTAATAGAACTGGAAATCATGCAGGTCATATAAACTGCAGCTTTAATAGGTGCTAACTGTCTTAGACAGCATACAAGTATGCATCTTCTAGGCTCTTGCTGTTAGAGGTCTTTAGCGAGGGTATTTGCATTGCTATAGTAGGATAATTTATAGTCATGAAGGGTTTTGCAGTTTGTGGCTATACTGCATTGGTTTATTGATCACTGGAGCATGTATCAAATTTACAATAAAGCATTTTCAGGAATGGCCTACAAACCTCTGAATGCTTGCATTCATGCATGAAGGCACTGTTTCAGAGTGAAGCAAGTACTGATAATGCATGGCTTCTGTCTCAGAGCATATGTTTTGCAGCCCATGTCTGTTGCATGTACGGTATTGCTTTAGAAAAGAATGGACTTATAACCAAAGGAGGAGTCCCATTTAATACTAAAACTAACTGAGCTATGCAATTGTAGAAGAGCTGAACATGGCATTAGTGGACATTGAGCCCTCAGGGTGCTAGCCCAGTAAAGATACGTAATGCAAATGGAGCCTGTAAGCTGAAATTCTGTTTCATTGCAGTTGATGCCACCATTTTCATGCCAAGCAAGTTGTATTATGAACAGCGTCTTTATGACTAGGAAGCTGAAAAATCTTTTTATTTATCTTTTCTTTAAATTTTTACTCTGCCCTTCGCTTAAGGCTCAGGGTGGCTTACAATATTAAATACACAAAATACATTAAAATCCCTTCAAACAGACCACACCCACCTCAACCCCTATCCCTGCCTGCCAAACCGTTCACCAAAAAGAGAGATTTTACACTGCCTCCAGAATATGCTCGGGCTTGGACAGACATGCTACTGGGGCAGTAACCGAGAACCCCTCTCTGCAGGCCCTTGTCATATGGGCAAGACTTGCAGGTGGTTTCTGCAAGAGAGTGCTCCCGGCTTGCTGCAAGGGCTGTGGTGGAGCATGGTAGGAAAGGCAATCTTTGATATGTGGGGCCCAAGCTGTTTAGGGCTTTAAAGGTCAAAACGAGCACCTTGGAATGTGCCCAGAAAGCTGGTGCAGCTAGTGCAGAAAGTAAAGCACAGGTGTAATGCGTTCACTGTGACCTGTCCCCTGAAAGGAGATGGGCTGCTGCATTCTGCTTGGATGATTGTGACCAGATCTGAATCAGAAGAAAAGGGTCACCACAGCTGCTTCAGCAGATGGAGTTTGTGAAAAGTGTTCTGGCCACTGTGGCAGCCTGATGTTCCAGGCACAGCAAGGAATCCAGAAGCTCTCCAAGGTTGTGGACCTGAGTAACCAGAGGGGGCTGGACCCTGTCAGTGACACGAGTCTGAATCCCCTCCAAGTCACAAGGTCGTCCAACCATCATTACTTCAGTCTTGTCTGGATTTCGCTTCAGTTGGCTTGCTCTCATTCAGTCCCCAACATCAGCCAGGCATTGGCTAAGCACCATGACTGCGCGACCTGGGTTGGATGAGAGAGAGAAAGCTGGGTGTCATTCACCTACTGTTGGCACTTTGTTCCAAACCTCCAAATGATCTCGCCTAGTGGCCTTGGATACACATTGAGCAAGAGTGGAGACAGATGGAACCCTGAAAGATGCCTCCGGGAAGGTCCTGAACGAATGATGAGCAGTCTCCCATCACCATCTACTGGTACCTCCCCGACAAGAACAAATGGAACCACTCAAAAACAGTCCCACACACCCCTGCCAGGTCCCACCGTCGTGTTGACATCATCTTGTGATCAACTGTATCAGAGGCCGCTGAAAGATCTAACGATCAACGGGGCACAGTTTCCTTTGTCAGTCTCCGGGTGTACATAATTGAACAAGGCCACAAGCACTGTCTCTGTGCTATATCCTGGATGAAAACCTGACTGAAATGGGTCAAGGAATCAGACAGTATGGAGATGAGCTTGAAGCTGCTGGTCAACCCCCTGTCCTCCAACTTTTTGGTGAAAGTTATTGACCGGGCAATAGCTGGCTGGGGAGTCAGTGTCCAAAGATGATGGTTGTTTTTTTTGTTTTTTTAAGTGTGGGCCACACAACTGCAGTTTTGAGGGTGTCTGACAACCTACCCTCCCAAAGGGAGGGATTGACAACCCTAGTCAGCAATGACCCCAACGTCTCCTGTCTGGCTTTCGCCAGCCAGGTTGGGCAGGATCTAATTCACAACTAGTTACCTGCATCACTCCAAGCACATCCATGGTCAATGCTAATTAAAACTGATCCAAACAAACAGGATAAGGCTGAGCTTCCACAACCCTAGACTCTGACTCTGCAATCGAAGTAGCTGCACCCAAATTGTGGTGAATATGAGTAATGAGCAATTTTGTCTGAAAGTAATTAATACAAATGTTACAGTGGGCAACAGGTGACTCTAGTTCATTGCGGAGACAGACAGGATTAACCAGGCTATTCACCACCCAGAACAGCTGTGTAGGACAAGACTTTGCAGACACAATGATAGTGGAAAATAAAGCTTTCTTTGCCACCATCACAGCCACAGCATAGTCCTTCAAAAACAACCTATGCTGCAATCAGTCGGCTTCAGTGTGAGACAAGTGCCACCAGCACTCTAACCACCTACCCTCCTACTTCAACCGCCTCAGATCTTCCATATACCAGGGGAGCCTATGCTGTCACAGCAGTTGGAGCGAATGCCTGGGTGCAACCATGTCAATTGCTGTAGTCAGGATGTTGTTCCACAAGGCAACCAGGTCATCAACAGAGTAGCCATCAAGGTCGGTAGGTAAATTGCCCAGAGAGTTGTTTCCAGGTTGGTGCAAAACATCAAATCCAGTGTGTGTCCTGCCTCGTGTTGGGCCACATACTATTTGGAATAGACCCATAGTTGTTATGGAGGCCATGAAGTCCTGCTCTGACCCCCCCCACAAAATTAGTCTTTGCGTGTGTGTTGGAAGTCACCCAAGACTATAAGTGTAGGTGACCTCAAGAACACCTCCGAGACCAACTCAGCCAGCTTGGTCAGGGAGTCTCTTGTGCAGCAGGGTGGTGGGTATACCAGCAGAATCCCCAGTCTATCCTCGTCTCCAACACAAGGTGGACACACTCTAAATCGTATACATTGGGCACTTTTGAAAGGCCAGGGTGTGGCACTACAGGTCAGTGCCACTCCATCCCCAGCCCCAATCTTAGGCTCATGCTGGCATCATCTGGGACAATATAGGCCCAGATGCCACATCCAGCCAGGTATCTGTAATGCATAGGAGGTCCGTGGCCGCCTCCTGAGTAAGATCAAAGACTGTTGATGTTTTTTTATTTGCCACTGACCTTGCATTAAGCAGTATCCGTGTCTGATCAGGGGCTCCACTGGCCTCAACCCCAAATATTCTGAGATGGGAGTGGGACATGGGAACAGATTCTACGTACCTCTCCTGATATCCCTGGTGGCTTTTCCTCCCCTGCCATATCTCCCCATACCCAACATGACCCTAAGATCGGCAAGACCCCAGATCGGCAGAGAAAAGCTCGAGGGGGACCTTCAGAGTCCAGCACCTAGGGGGTCCACTGCACACTCTGGACTGCCCCACTTTTGGAATGCTCCTTCTCTCTCCTGTCATGGGGGAGGGAGTGGGACTTGGATTCAAACTTCTTGGAAGCTGGCTTCATTGGGCCAGCTTAAAATATTATTGTTGGCAGGGCTGTAGGCCCGTGCATTTGTGGCAGGCCCTCTTGGTGATGTGTTTTGTGGGGTGAAATAGATGGGACTGGGATAGGGAGGGGGGAGGTCCCGAGGGCAGCCCCAGGTGTGAGGTGGGTGCAGCGTGAGGGTTGGGGCTGCCTGGTGAGAGCAGGCAGCAGGGAATGGATTGGGGTGGTGATCGGGGTTTGGGGCAGGAGGTGGGTTGGGTTTGTGTATTTGCCTTCAAGTGGACCACTGTTGGGTTGATATTTGATATGTTTAGATTGTGTATTTTTATATTCTGTACTGGTTGTTATGTATTTGTATTGCATTTCATTTGTGAATGTAAGCCGCTACAAGACACCTGTGGCGTAGTCTGCGAGGTACAAAATTGAAATGAAGGGAGGGACGGAGGGAATTGCCTCAGGATCTGTCAATTGGCTTTCTTTCCAGCCCCAGATTTTCCAGCCCACCTCCGGGAGGAGAGACCCCTCAAAGGGCCAGCTAGACTTGGCAGGGGATGGGTGGTCAGAGAGTATCTCCTGAGTTCGACATCCCCAGAGGATGATTGGCAAAGTAGGCAGTCAGGGAACACCTTCTCCTCCCACCCAACCTAACCTCTCTCTCCACAGGGAGAGACTCCTCTCATCTTACCTCAACTGATTTCAGCCACCCCCATTTCCACCCATGACAATAAGACCACCTCCGCTACCCCATGAACCCCATCTTCCTTTCTCCTCGTGCCAGTACCACCCCCTCTCACCAGGGAGTTGTGGTATTCCTTCCCATCCCTACTTAAAATAAATAAATCCCCCTCTCCCTCGAGGGAAGAAAGGTTTTACAAGGTCTCCTGTGGCCACTTAACAGCCAGTGCCTGTGGCACCAGCCTTTGGCAGCCACCTGCTAGGGCAGGAGACTTCTTTTGGAGGAGCTGGAAGGGAAGCAGACTAGGTGCAGGTGATCCATTCCTCACAACAGCTCCCACACTCCACCTATATGTTGCTTTTAAATATCCCAAACTCTGCTCTTATAGACAGGATGACAGTTCTGCATTTCCTTGCCTCCTTAAGGCAGAAGTTCCCAGATAGTAGGATGGAACCGAAGGTGGGGTTTATGCCATTTGCACATGTGGCTGAAATCCTGACTGATATTTGATATGCTTTACATGGCTTTGTCTGGGGCTGTGGGTTTATATTTAAGTCTCCGAAAGGGGTTAAAGAGACTGGAACCACTGCTGTAAGACAGCGATTTAAATTAGAGCCACAGGAGTGGCTCTATAGTTAAGTTGGCTTGAATCATAAAAATTCTGCTCATTACAAAATCATTTTATCCTGTAAGTATGAAATTTCGTAGGGTAGATTGCTTGGGTGAGCAATACAACTGTCCAAATTTCAGGCAAATTGGATGAAAAACAAGGAAGCTACAGGTGTTTGAATCTTGGAGGTAAACTTTTTGCCACTTGTTTTCTTGACAGGCAACAGTGTGATTGCATTAATCTGTCTGGAGATGTAGAGGTGTCAGAAAATTCAAGTGTGCATTCCAGTCATTTCCTGAGTTTAGATTTTTAAAATCAGTTGTGTAGTTTTTAAGTTATGATGTTTTTAAGTTCTTGTTATCCAATGGAGAGTAAGATTTTAAAATAAAGTCAAAATGTACGTGGGATTATACGTACAACAAACATGCATATGTTCTATGTGGTGTTGTGGGATACCCATTCTCTTCTTTCCATGAGAGGGTAGAGGGAGACACACACATGTACGTATGTTGTACATATCCATCTATGGGGGCTTGGAGCCAGGACTCCTGGGTTCTGTGGGAGGGGAGTGGGAGCTAGTGGGTTAGAGGGGCTGGGAGGCAGGACTCCTGGGTTCTTTGAGAGCTGCAGGCTGTGTTGGAGTGCCATTGGTGGGAGCTGAACTAGGACAGTTTACAGTGGGAGTAAAATGCTGCCAGGGAAGAGGCAGTAGCTGCAGGCTTGTCTCTCGCTGTACTGTGGGTCCTGGAGCTGAAGGGCCTGGCATGGTTTTCTAGCTCCTGAGAGAAGTTCCCATGTTAACATTCCTAGACAGTCCTGCTTTAGTCAGTCTATTCTTTCAACTTTGGTACTGTTGTAAGAGGGGGAATTTAGTGTGCTCCCCTTTCAAAAACCATGGATCAAAAAAGCTTTAGTTGAAGAGAGGAGTTGAGGCTCTTACAAATTGAATAATGCTCTAAAAAGCATGGAAATCGTAAGTTAAGGCTCCCACCTTAACTTGTGCACCATGTAAGCAGTAAAGATGCTGTCAAGTCTCGCATATTGTGTTCACTTACAACTTAGGCTCCATGCACCCACGCTTTGCCTTGGTCTTTCAGCCACAATCCTCTTTCTGTGCAAGTTGGGGGCAACACTGAAACTGGGAACAGCAAGCTTCTCCCACCTCATTATTGCAGACTTGGTCCCTGTCTTCGCTGTAGCCCATACATACAGTTCCCCCTCCACTCCTGACTGCTCCAAGGATTATCCCTGAATACATACATCGGCCTTCTCCCTGCCCCCTCCCCATAAACACACTGCTTCCCACCCCTGGTTGACTCTGAGCCTTGTCTCCCTCCAGCACTTAGCCTTATCACCTGGGTACCCTCTCCCCATACAAACACTACTCCCCTCCCCCAGCATTGTCTGTGAATATACATCACCTATCTCTTTGGCTTGTCCCCCAATTGCCTTTTGCTGATACCCCATCTCTGCTAGCCATACTCACATTGCTTGTGTCGTTATTGGAGATACATTGCACTCAAGTGCTGGCTTGTGTAACTTAGCCCTTTATTAAGTGGCTTACAAAAGATGGTGAAGCCATCAATAATAAGCCAATTCTGTTTGCCAATCTTAAAGATTTATACCCCCCCCCAGTAATATCGGAGTGACTCATTTTAATTAACTTATCCTTATAATACTGTAGCCAGGTAGGGCAGTACTTCTGTTAACCATTCCATAGGTACCTACGATTAAGTTGCTTGTCTAGGATTGCATGGTAGAGAACTGAACTCCAATTTCCCGAATGTGATGTTAATGTCTTAACTGCTAGCCCACCCTTCCTTTAGCATCTAAATTTGGTTAAGTTCATCATCTCATCTCCTGAAGCAAGGAGTCCAATTTCACGCAAGATTATTTTAAAGGGCTGCAAAGTGGTAGGCTTTCCTTTTTACTATTTCTGTTGAAACAAGGCTTGAGTCTTTTAGAAGCTACTGACTCATACTCAACTATGCTAAACTTAAAGAGGCATCTTTTTTTTTCCTTTTGAGGATGGATGCCAAATTAATTTCCCTAAGAAGTTTTAGGATGAGCTGCCAAAACCGTGTTGTCCATTTAAATCAGGCAGCTTCACAAAGATTTAAGGCTTTGAAAGGATTTGGCAAGATATTCTTTCAATTTGAAAGAGTTGGTACCCCTTCTTAGGACCCCCTCCCCCCTGCTTGTGTTTCTGGATTGTCTGTCCAAAGAGGAGGGATGCAATTTTGAAGCTATTGCAAAACTGGTAAACAGTTTTCTAGTAAAATCTTACTGGAAAGCGTTTTTAAAAATAAATGTTCCGACCAGCTCCAGAACAGTTTCTATATCCTAGATTGACCAGAGAAGATCTTGCAGAATGTTAAGCTTGTTTTTCCCACCAATCCTGGGAACAAAAACCTCATCCTGATGGTGACAATGGTTCCACTGATACCAGTGAATTAATGCCTAAATGAGAATTTCAGGATTTAGTGAGAGGAAATGATACACCACCCCTTGAAACTGGACTTGTTTGTGTGAACAGACAACATACTGTAATGGGTAGAGCACAATCCTGGGCTATATTCTTGACTGCATCACTTGCTTTGTGACCTTGAGGCAAGCTGCTAACCTCTTGATGCCTCAATTTCTGAACTTGTATAGCTGCTTTTGCAGAGTGGTACTATTGAACCCATCTGGTCTTCTGTGTAAAGAAAATCTCGGTTCAGGGGCTGCTGAAAGTCTGTTGTTTTGCAGCAGCAAATATTTTACTTAGGAGTGTTGCTGGCCTCTCTTGGAATTTTTTTTTTTTTAACTCCACTTATGCTTCATGTGTGGTTGAGTCCAGTCTGAACTAGGTGTGTCAAAGCCAATCATCTGAGATTTCTTTGCACAACATGTGGCTGATATAGGCTTGACTGAAATGCTCAGATTTGTGCTGCTGTGTAGAGACTACAAGTAGAAATGAACTTGGGGCTTTTCCATGGACATTGCACAATTGCCACTCTGCAGTCAGTGATTGGCATAGCCGAGCATTGATTGGTCCTTGGGAACAGACATGCAGCTGCCTGGAGAAATGTGCCTGTTGCCTGGCTCAGCTGTACATTTGTCACATCGGTGTGTGCCGTCAGATGATATACTTGCTGGCATTCAAGACTGCCAACCTGTTTAATCTTGAGCACATCAGCTTGACCAGAAGTACCCGCAATTGAGTAGCTGCTTGAGTATACAGCCATTATCCAATAGCTGGTATAGGAGGCAGGATATGGGAATAGGTTACTGGGAATGACAGGAGCCATGTCGGGTCCTAAGCATGGTATCTGCATGGCACTGCTGCTGTTTCTAGGGACCTTGCCATGCCGCTGCTTCTGCTGCTGTTCCCTGGGACCAGATAAGAATGTGGGACTAGGTTGACAAACGGGGGGAGGGTGTGGCTGCTGCTATACTCTCTTTGCTTGTTAATGTCTCCACTTTGCAATAGCAATGTGCATATACTTGGCCTGCAGGGTAGGCCCAAAAGCAGTTCGGGCCTACTGTGCAGGGCAAGCCAGGTTTTAATGAGAGCAGACTGAGTGCCCCAGACCATTTCTTCAGAAGACATAGTTGAGTTAAAGCTTCTGTAAACTTTTACTCTGAGTATGCACAAGCTTGAAGTCAATATATCGGACAAACACTGCATTACCTACCTAGAGTTTCTGATGGGAAAGCTTTTTATTTTCAGTGCAGTTACTGCTGTTCTAACAATCTGTGTGGTAAGCATGAGTATAGGCTGGCACTCCTATTTAGTGCTCAAATAAAGTGTGTGTGGCTTTCTTCCTATGCTCAGGGGGAAAGCATTAAATGATGGAGATAAATAATAAAAGAATTAAGCACACACACTGTGTACTCTAACTTATAATAAAATGAAGTTATTAAATCTGTGCTACATTTTCTGTGAAGTAATTAACTTGCAGCAATTCATGCATGGAGAAGTGAATTTCAGAGCGGCCTCTTGCTGTATAGTGGAAGCACTCTTCAGAAGGTGAATCTCTGGTTAACAATCGGCTTATTTCTGCAACAGATTTCTTTATTAAGTGCTTGTCATTGTGACAAAGGTGCTGATCCCCCAAGGCACCAATAGTCGGACACAATTAATGACCATATGTTAGGGAGAGCTTTTGTTCAGCAGTGTTGGAATAGGCCTTTTAATTAAGCCTCCTTGCACATGGAAGGCAGGGATAGCTCTGTTGCTTGTGCCTTACTTGAAGTCGAAACTCTTTAGGGCAATGAGAACCCATAGACTACATATGCAAACATGACCTTCAAGGAGGACTGCATAGCTAAATCAAACGTATACATGCAACAATATTAGTGCAGCTCCAGCTATTTGAAGAATCTTGGTTCTTTCTAGAATTTAGATTATCATCCAGCAGCGACCCTAGTGTTAAGGCTGAACAATTTTTCCTTCCCTCAGTGTATTAGTCTTGCAGCTTGTGGATGTAAACTTGAAGTCCTCTTTGTAGCCAGCCTAAATTTGTGACTATCTTCACATTTGTGTAGTGGGGTTTTTTTGGCTTGGTTTTTTTTTTCTATTGGATGATTTGTTCTGCTGGTCTCTCAACTAAAGGATTCATTGCTGAAAAAACAGTTGGGAGCAAATCATGGTCTTGGCACACAGAGCACCTGGTTGGTGGTTGCTAAGTATCTGAGAGAGTTAAGGTGAAAAACTAAATATGTTTGTGGGAATCTAAAAGGCTTCCTGCCCTGTGCTATGGGGAAGTAGCAGAATACTACCCAGTTCTTGCAGCACATACTCTCCCACCCATGTGGGAAAATGACTGCTTTTTTTCTTTTTAATAGCCACCAGTTCTTGCCACTAGTGGTGGGACACAGGGCCTATTTTCAGTTTCGTCTGCCNCAGTTTTGATAGGTGTTTTGGTTTTCATAGACCTCAAGGGTCATCTAGTGCAGCCCCTGCAGAATCTGCCACACCCCAACCATCTGCACAGAGAAATCCCACCAATAGCTACAAGTAGAGACTGGAACCAACCAGAGCGCACCGATACCTGAAATAACAGGAAAAAATTCCAGAAAAAGAAGGATCCAGATATCCCAAACGGGCAAGCCACACCCATGCTTCAGGGGAAGGCGGAAAACCCTCGGAGTCTACGTCCAATCTGCCCAGAGGGAAAATTCCTTCCCAACCCCAAATATGATGATCAGTTAGACCCGGAGCATGCGCACTAGCCTCACCGGCAAGGCACCGGATATACAGTATGGTACCCAGGCTTCAGAATGCCCCGGCAGTCCCACCTCCAGCTGCAAATTACTTTGATGTTACAGGAAGAAAGGGGGTGGGGGAACCCAACATCTATTGGTGGTGGGGGGGAAAAAAGAACTGACCCCTTATCCTGCAGCATCAAATAATAAAAATATGTCCTAAATTATAAAACTCCATTTTGAAGCTATACTGATTCTTTGCTCCCACAACTGCCCCTGGAAGGTTATTCAGTAGTTCACTGCTCTAATTGTTAAAAACCTTCTAATTTCCAGCCTGAACTTAACCAGCTTGTATATCGATTAGTTCTTGTACCCACACTCCCTTTTAGTTTGAACAAATCTTCCCCTTCTATTACGTTAACTCCCCTAATATATTTATACAATGTAATCCTATCTCCTCCCAGCCTTCTTTTTGATAGGCTAAATAAACCAAGCGCCTTCAGCCTCATTTCTGTTCTCTTTCCCATTGAAATCAATGGAAAATTTTCCCATTGACTTTAGTGGGAAAGAGAATCGAGAACAGAAAGGGAACCAAAACTAAAACAGGGGTCTGGGACAGAAATAACGCCCATATGTCAGGGACTACTTCCAGCCTCGGAGGGTGGGGGTGGAGATCCACGTCCGTAACACCCCCACCGTCTTTACCCCCATACCCTGGGACCCTGCACTTACTGCTCTGGGCTTCAGAGGATGGGCACGGGGGGAGGAGCTGCCATCTCTGCTGCCAGCAGCCGAGTCCAGCCTGGCCTCCTCTGCTCCCAGGAAACTATTTCCCCATTGACTACAGATCTGAAAATCAGGAACCGAAACGACCTGATTCTCGGACCCTTTGGTTTTTAACTGAATCGACCATTTTTGGACTGTCTCAGTTAAAACTGAAACTCCCACCCCCAATTGCTACACCCGTCTGCTGAGAAGCTGAATAGTTACAGGGTTAAGAGATTGCCTGGATAAAATTTCCCTTGTTCACAATGAAATTTGTATGTTGTATTTTGTTTATGTATAGATATTAGAACTCTTGACAATGGCCTTTGGTCACGTCAAAATAAAAAATTTACGTTTACAAATAGTTACAGAGCACAGATTTGTGATGCCTGAGGCCTGCTGATGCATCAGTTCTGGTCTTTGACTTCTACCTCCGAATGACCATAGAGGAGTGCTCAGAGTGGCTTGGACCAAGGAATCCCCTCTTCATGCTACTTCTGGATCATTGAACTTGAGGATAATTAAAAGGACATTCTTCCATATGCTTTGCATTGTGGGAAATGCCACCGGGAGTAAGTGTAAATGTAAGGGAATTGGCAGGAGTATGAACACATTGCTATTGAGCAGCACAAACACAGATTTTTTTTATTTTATAAAAGTGTAAGGGGAAAGGGTGTTGCCTGGAGGAAGCCATAGTGTCTCTTTCTTTCCCAGGGGGGCGGGGTGGTGGTGGAGGGGCAATTCATGATTGTAAGACATGCATGACTGTTTGGCTCATGATTTTTGGATGCTTCAGGCTGGCAATGTTGAAAATACTTGGAAAGCTATCTGGCTTCTGTTTATCCCTTGGCCGTGGCCCTTGGTAGGGTTTGGAGGGGAGGGAAGGACTTTTGGCTGTTGCTGTAAAGGGTGGGGGATTGGAGCAGCTGAGTGGCTTTGTAGTAGGGGTTGGGTATAGAAGAGGGATGGAAGTGTGGGGTGGTAGGGGCTTCTGCAGAGCTGATTTAGGACTTGCCCCCTGGTGAAAGGAGGGTATGTGGGGATTGGGTTAGGGTGGAGGAGACTGGTGGGTGGAGAGTATAGATATGCTTCACTCGCCCAGTGAGAGTGGGAGAGGAATGGTAGATTAGGGTTGGAGGGGTGTGTGTGCTCTCTTCTCTCCCTCCCTCCCCCCCCCCCCCCAGTGAGGGGTTTTTGATTCCTATTGGATTTCTTGCCCCCCTGTGAGAGGAGGGTATGGGGGTGGGGGGAGATGGGGGTCTCCCTTGCCGGCAGGGCGGGACAGTCTCTGCGTGTGTGTGTGTGGCCTGCAGCCTTTGGGGTTATGATGGGCCAGGGAAACTATGGTCCCTCTGGGAGGTTTATTAAATCTGTGAGAAGGGACAGGTGTTTGGTGCCTGTCCCCTTCACTAGCCCCTGGGCAGGTGGCAAGGTGGCAGAGATTCAGAGTGCTTCTGGCTTGGGACTGATGCTGTTTAACGTGAGGTCAATAGCAAATAAATCAACAACGGTCCAGGAATTAATCCTGGACCAGGCAGCCTACCTTGTTTGTATTACGGAGACCTGGCTGGACACTGAGTCGGGGCCAATTTGGACTGACCTTGTTCCAGCCAGGTACTCCATGTATCCTTAAAAACCAACAACTACACTGCCCCCACTCTCCCCCATGGCTGATGCTGTATGGTCTGTGAGGAGGTGCCCAGTGCAAACAGAGTTGGGTATTGAGGGCCTCCATCTTGTGATTGATGTGGCCGGAGACCAATTAGGGCTGCTGGTGGTATACTGCACGCATACCTGTACAGCATCCTCCCTGCACGCTTTAGTGGAGCTGGTGTTGGAGGTGGTCTTGCAGTCCCTGAGGGCAGTAGTCCTGGGGGACTTCAATATCCATGCTGACGCCAGCTCTGGGGAACGGCGCATGAGTTCATGCTACCATGACAACCATGGGACTGCTGCAGAGGGTTGTGGCCCTGAGACATGATGGTGGGCATACTCTAGACCTGATATTTTGCACTGGCCTTGAGGCGGGGAATCCGTTGGTTGGGGAGGTGTCAGCTGTGCCCTTGTCATGGACGGCCCGGGGAAGAGGTGCAGAACCAGTTTGGTTGGTTCATCCCCAGAGACTTATGGAAGCTGAAAGGTTCCAGAATACTCTCGGGGGAATTACCCTCCAATCTTGACAACCACTTGCTTGATGATATCGTAGCCCTTTGGAACACCTTGCTGATCAAGACCATCGACTGAACGGCTCCTAGGCTTCCGGTCCCTGAGCGCCAATGATGCAGGTCTCTCTGGCTTACAGAGAACGTGTGATGGATAAAGCAGGAAGGGCGGCGGTTGGAGCGACGGTGGCACTGTAGTCGCACTGAAGCCGACCAGTTATAACATAGAGTTAGTTTAGGAACCTATGCTGTGGCTGTGTGGGCAAAAAAGGCGTTCTTTGCTGCCCTCCTAGCATCTGCGAAGTTGTACCGGCAGAGCTTTTCCGGGTGCTTTGGGGGCTGGTCAGTCCGGCCTTCCTCTGCCTGGAACTGGAATTTTCCAGTGTTGGCTGCAAAACGTTTGAGTTTCTTTATGTGGATAAAATTGCTTGAATTCACCATGACTTCGCCGCCGCACTTGTAGCTATAGGAGAACCAGAGGTAATGGAAGCCCCGCCTGGTCCTGTTTTATGGGATCAGTTTCAGTGGGTATTGTCCACTGTTGTGGCGGATGTCCTTGGGGCAGTTAGGACCACCTGTTGTAAACTAGACCTGTGCCCGTCCTGGCTGGTCAAGTTCAGCTGGGAGACGCTGGGGCCACTGCTGGCATGGTTGGTCAATGCTTCCCTCAGGGAGGGCAGAGTGCTGGGTTGTCTTAAGGAGCCAGTGGTGCAGCCTCTGCTCAAAAAAACATCGCTTGGCATTGACTTCCTTGCCAGCTATCGGCCAGTCTCTAACCTAACCTTTTTGGGTGGTGGCTCAGCAGCTTCAGGGGCATCTGGATTGTGTCAGTCTTCTGGATCCCTCGCAGTCTGGCTTTCGTTCGGGTTTTGGCACAGAGACTGCGCTTGTGACCTTGGTCAACCACCTTCGCCATGAGTTAGATCAGGGCAGATCAACTTCGTTGATTTTTGTTCTGTGCATTTGATACCGTTAACCACGAGGTGTTGGTTACTTGTTTACAGGACTGAGCTGGGGTGGGCAGAATTGTGTCTGAATGGTTCCGTTCTTTCCTGTCTGGGAGAACTCAGTGGGTAGTGCTTGGGTAGAGTTCGTCATCTCCCTGGGACCTCACGTGTGGAGTCCCGCAAGGTTCTATTCTGTCCCCTCTCCTGTTCAACATGTACATGCAGTCTTTGTGTGAGGTCGTGAGAGGGTTTGGTATACGTTGTCATCAGTATGCTGCTGATTCCCAACTTTACCTCTCTTCAGTTGACCAAGGCCCGGCAGTCTCTGTGCTTACCCTGTGTTTGGCGGCTGTGGGGGACTGGATGCAGGCGAGTTGTCTGAAGCTGAATCCTGACAAGATGGAGGTGATGCTGGTGGGTAAGGCCAAGGGGGGTGGGAGGTGGCCCCCATCATTGATGGGGTCTGTCCCCCTTTGGTCCCTCAGGTCTGTAGTTTGGGGGTGCTCCTCGATTCAGAACTCTGCCTGGATGTCCAGGTGGAGGTTGTGGCAAGGAGCGCCTTTTGCCAATTACATCTGGTTCGACGGCTTTGGCCATATGTCTTGGACACTGTCCTGGCCACCGTCGTCCATGCTTTTATCATCTCAAGACTAGACTATTGCAATGCGCTCTACATGGGACTACCCTTGGTGATGGTTTGGAGACTGCAGGTAGTGCAGAATGCAACGGCCCATCTCCTGACAGGGACGAGTCATCGCAAGCACATTATACCAGTACTCCGTGCTCTGCGCTGGCTGCCCATAGTCTTCTGGGCTCGATTCAAGGTGTTGGTTTTGACCTATAAAACTCTATACGGCCTGGGCCTGGCTTACCTGCAGGACCGTCTCACTCCCTGGGTCTTGGAGCGGCCCCTACAATCGGCTGGGGGCGTCCAACTCAAAGTCCCCTGAGTTTCTCGGGTGGCAACCATGGGGAGGGCATTCTCGGTGGCCGCACCAAGGCTGTGGAACTCCCTACTGACGGAGGTTCGCCTGGCCCCAGATCTCTCCTCTTTCCAAAGGCAGTGTAAGACCTGGCTGTTTCCCTTCGGTGTGGGAGACGGGTGAAGAGAGGAGGGGTGGGATGGGTGGAGGAAGGGTTTTCTTTCGGACTGATTGTTCTACTGTTTTGTTTTGTTTTTTATTAGTTTTGTATGTTATATTTTATATATGTATTTTATAAATTGATTTTTAATGTTGGAAGCTGCCCCGAGCTGCCATGGGCAAAAGGGTGTGGGGTATAAGTGAAACAAAGTAAATAAATATCTATCCCTGAAATGTTTCAGCTTCCTGTACTTACCTAGTATAGAGATTTATACTTGTCCGTTTCCAATGAGATTCAAATGGAGTTTTTTTTAGATTTGCAGATGGTTTTAAAGAATGGATTTTAATGGCTTTCATTCTTGCCCAGAGCAACTGGTAGCAACAGGGATGTTGAAAAGAAATTTTACGTTGTTAGTGGTTATGGACTGTTCAAGGGAAATGTAAACTAGTGGATGTGTAGACACTAGGATAAAATCCGACTACAGTTCAGTTCAAGGCTCTTTTTTCAGGGCTAGCTATATTTACTAAAAGGATATTCCATAACAGGATTAAAAAAAACACAAAACACTGGCAACAGCCAAGCAAGGCACTTCCATCTCCTGGCAATCAGGAAGAGGAAAACTACCCAGGGGGAAGGGTGTGTCCTAGGCTATGTCCTAGATGTTTTTCCTCAAACCTTATCCGTTCCAGACTCGGGGAGGAACATTTTTATTATATAGTCTTCAGTGGGAAGTCTCATGACAATCATCATGCTTGTTTGCTATCTGAAGTCTCTGAATTTAAAGAGGTAGTGTTCTGTAAGATATGCTTGCTGAACTAGCTTTAGCTTTTGCAGGCCAGGTACTGAAAGGTTAAACCATTACCTCTGCAGCTGGAAGTTTCAACACCACTAGCCTTTTCTTAGTCTTTTGAATAGGCAAGTACTCCAAGCTGTTGTAAGGATTATGCTCTTGTAAATATTTATTTCCTTTCTTCCTTACGTTAATGTCAAACATCACAAATCCTGTGTGGGTTTAGATTCAAGTTCAATCCATAGTCCTGCTTCCTTTGCTTCCCTGAACACTCAAAATAAAGGAGCAAGGCACTGATGAGGGAAAATGTGTTAGTGGGTTCTGGCATGTAGTAAAACTCCAGTATCAGTGCATACAGTAGGAAGCTAGCACATCCAGTATAAAAGTTACTAAGGCCTCTTGCATAATGAGACCTTTATTTCTAGCATGGTAATAAAAATAGCATGGCAAAATGAGGGTGGGCTGTAGCTCAGGTGGTAGAGCACATGTTTTGTATGTATAAGGTTGTAAGTTCAGTCCCCGGCATGCCTGGGTAGCATACCTGGGTGGGGCCTCCGCCAGGGATCCCGGAGGGTCTCTGATAGTATGCTTGGGTGAGGCCTCCTCTGGAGACCCTGGAGAGCCAGATTTGAAACCTTGTTGCTGTGTCAGGTTGTGACAATATTGGACTAAGCTGGACCATTGGTCTGACTCGGTTAGGCAGCTCCTTATATATTATATCCTTATATGAGATTACCAAAGCAAAAAACTTCGCAGTTTTACAAAACTGTTAAATGCACAACCGTTTTTAAAACAAAAAATTTTCCTCTTCAAAAACATCACAAAATCATTCTGACTCTAGCTTAAACTAAAAAACCACATACAAATCCATTACCATTACAATTTTAAAAACATTCAGCGCCATACATTGCAACAAGACATAAACACTGAAAAACATGGAAATTATTTCAGAATTTTCTAGGAATATTTAATATCTTATCTTCAACATAAATGTAATGTATTTAATTCCTTAACATACATACATACTCGTATTCATATTGATTAATAAATAAACTTTACATTTTTCTTTCCTTATTTAACTTTATCATAATTTGACCACAAACAATTTTTTCAGAGTGCATTAACTCTGTCCTTATATATGTATAGAAATTGTATACACTTTTTATACAATAAGCTGTTAACAATATCAGTGTAGAGAACTTTATACAATTCATTGTATAGAATGCAGTTCTGCAGAAACAGAGTTAATGCACTCTGAAAAAAATGTTCGTTGTTGAATTATATGTGGAAAGGTAGGAGGTATCTGTTCTTGTCCTGTGTCCCCCTCACTCTACCCTCATTTCTCCTTGGCAGAGCTGCCATCAATGGAGTAATTTTGGTTGTGTTTGGCCATGGAGGGTGACATTGTGCCTCATCCTCCCCAGTGCAGCCATACTGTGCCCACAGTACAGCCCCCCTGCTGCTTCTGCCCAGAACTTGCCCCAACCTCGCTTCCATCTTGCCTTTCCCAACCCCTCCCCCCCCGCTGGGTGTTTGGGGCACTGTCCCTCCTAGCACTGTGGGGGACCCCCGCCGCGCCGTCATTGGAAAAAACAAAACAAAACAAAACCCCACGCCGCTGCTTCTGACAGCAGCAGCAGCCTCTGACCTGCTTCAGAGGCTGCTGCTGCTGTCAGACTCTCTTCCCCCTTCCGGGACCCACTCTCAGAGCCGCTCTGAGAGTGGGTCCCGGAAGGGACGAAAAGGCTGAGCTGCTCAGCCGCCCAAACCGTGTTTTCTATTGAAAATGCAATTTGGGCAGCTGAGCCCCTCAGTCCACAGCACGCATAGGACATGCTGTGGAGGGAGGGGCTAGCCTTCTTCCATTGTGCCTAATGGGCACAATGGAACTTGGAGCTTGGAGCTTTGGGCTGGGTGGCTGAGGCAGGGAGCAGTGTGCATGCGCGCCGCTCCCTGCCTCAGTCGCATGTGGAGTCCAGGTCAGGACAAGGCTGGCAGTGTGCTCTCAACAGCGTGCCTCCAGCCTCAGCCGCTTGCTTCCCTTCTGCCACTGCCGCTCCCCCCCCCCCCCATCTGCCACTCAGAGCAGCGGGGGGTGGGGAGAGCGGCAAAGCAAAGATTGGGACTTTTTTTTTTTTTTGCCTTTAAATTGCCTGCGCATCCTGGCTCTGGAGGAGCAGGACACACGGGCAATTTAAAACAAGTAAAGTCCCCACCGCCTGTTGCCCGGGCCGCCGGGGACCACCGCAGCTGCAGCCAGGTATCATATCGTATGTTTATTTAGGGCACTAGCTTCTGCTCTGTCCCAAACATAAAAGAAGGAAACAAAACAAACCAACAACAACCAACACAAAACAATAGAAAACATAAGGACAAAATTGCAATTATAACATAAAAACAAGTAGCACAATTTCCAGAAAAAGTATCCAGAAAAAGCCAGAACATAGTTCCCAAGGATAGGACTTATAGTCAATCGTATATAATCCCAATCCAATATAAAATTTCAACAGCTACTAGTTTGCATGCTGTTATAAAAATCGAATACAAAGTACAAATGGGATAAAAGAGAGGGTAAAACCAAGGGGGAAAGAAAGGCCCCACAGTTTAGGAAAGGTTAGTAGCCCTTCTCTGAGTAACCTCACTAGGGAGATTCTGTTCCCTAATCCTAGACCTCTTTTGGGATGCCAAAAGGGTATAGGAAACAAGGGTCACCATAGCCTCCCTTCCCGTCAGGGAGAAGAGGAACTCATAACATGCCTCAGGTGCAGAGGGAGAATCCTTTGTTAACAGGGGGGATAGCCAAACCTCCCTCAGATAGCTGTAATAAGGGCACCGGAGTAAGAAATGGTTCACAGATTGAATCTCACCCATTGGGCAGGAACAAACTCGAGCTGCATGGGGAGAGCACTTATATCTACCTTCAACCATAGCGGTATGGACCTGGTGGAAGCGCAGAAGGGTATACTGTCAACGGAGCCTGGGGTTCGCCAAAAGATCTAAATATGGCTCGAACCAGGGGGTGGTTTTAAGGATCCTTAGCGTGGGAGCGACTTTCCAGGAACACAGAATCACCATGTCCTCCTGCTGATCAGTGTCCTGAATTCGAGTGAGGATCTCTGCTTTAATAGCCCTAAGAGTTTTCTCCTGAAAATAATCCAAAGGAAAAACCCAACTCACGAATTAACTGCCCCAGGTATAGAAGCCAAGAATAAGTCCATAGACCATCGTATAGCAACTGTTCCCTAAAACATTGAAGAGGGAGGGCAGACTCCTGTTGGGCCAAAAGGCGTAGCCAGTATCTAATATAGGCCTTCTTGTATAGGGCCTTGATTGAGAGGGAACCGATTTCCAAGCGTAGAACTGCCCCCGGAATGCAAGACCCACCCCCAGCAATCTACGTAAAAAGGCGTTTTGAACCCTTTCAAGAACCAAAATATTTGGAAAGGGGACCAACTCTATCCCAAATAATAAAACCGGGGGAATTTTAGTTTTATAAACTTTAACTTGGGCCGATAAGGAAACTCCTTTAGAAAGACAACTAGCCCTCATCAATGCCCTCGAATCCCTAGCTGCCTTGCAGACCCTAGCCTGTAAATGGAGATTCCAAGTGCCCCTGGTACTAAAGGTAACCCCCAAATAACTAAAGGAGGAGACCGAACTTATGTTACCCACTTCAAGCTTCCAAATAGCAGGAAACCTTTTTGTGCCCATAACCATGATCTTAGTCTTGGCGATGTTAGTCTCTAGGCCATTGATCAAACAGTTTTCGTTAAATTTCCCCCAGACCCTTTAAATCCCAATCTCTGTCTGGGACAAAAGGACTAGGTCATCTGCAAATTGAATGAACCTTAGCACACAATTGCCAATCCTAGGGGGATGAAACTCATCAGCCTTTATGGAATTCGGCATATCTGCCAAAAATAAATTAAAAAGAAGGGGGGCCAGTACACGGCCCTGGTGCACATCTCTCTTAATGGGGATAGATGAACTAATACTCGACCCCTGGTTAACCTTGACCCAAGCCTCGCTGTTAGAATACAGTTGTAAGATAGCTAGTAATAACTTACTTTCAACCCCCAGTGATCGCAGTTTGGACCATAATCTAGCTCTCGGAATAGAATCAAAAGCTTTGGTCAGGTCCACGAAGGCCAGATATAATTTCACCTTCCTTACTTTGACGTACTTGTAAATCACATGCTGTAACAAAAAGCAGCAATACAGTGTGGACCTGTCCTTGTGAAACCCAAATTGCTCCTGGGGGACTATCTCCTCAGCATCTGGCCACTTAGTTAGATGTTCAAGTAATATCTTTGCATAAAGTTTGCCAATGACAGAAAGCAGACTAATTGGTCTGTAGTAGGCAGGATCCTGGACCCTCCCCTTCTTAAAAATAGGAACTATAATACTAGTCCTCCAAGAGGAAGGAATTCTGGCTCCTTCTGCTACTGCTGGGAATAATTTGGCCAAGATCTGTGCCCACCACAGTGAATTAGCTTGCAAAATTTCAGGGGTTATAAGATCAGGGCCAGGGACCCTACTAGTCTGGAGATCATTATGTGTGTGTTCACAATGCTGGAAATGGGATGCTGGAAATGGGATCTTTAGGTGTGTGTTCACATTGCTGGAAATGGGATCTTTAGGTGTGTGTTCACAATGCTGGAAATGGGATGCTGGAAATGGGATCTTTAGGTGTGTGTTCCCAGTGCTGGAAATGGGATGCTGGAACTCTGTCCTTTTGTGCAGAATTGCATTGTGTACAATCAACTGTATAAAGTTGTCTACACTGACATTGTCAGCAGTTCATTGTATAATGCTTATACAATTTTTATACATACAACAGTTAAGGCAGCTTGAAAAAATCGTTCATTGTTGAATTATTACTCAAGAATTTTTCACATTTTTAAATTGATAATTCCTTTATCATAAGAGTATGTATGGTAAGGAATTAAGAGTGACAGAGTGGCTCCCAGGCGTCCGCTGCCCTCCCGAGTCTCCCGCGGGTCTCCTTGGTTTACTGAGGGCCTGCGGTGTTTGAAGCGGGAGAGCAGGTGGTTAGAGCGATGGTGGCGCCGGACTCACGACCAGTATGATCGATTGCAGCATAAGAGCAGTTTAAAGGCCTATGCTGTGGCGGTGCAGGCAGCAAAGAAGCAGTTCTTTGCTGCCCTTATTGCATCTGCAAAGTCACGTCCAGCTGAGCTTTTCCAGGTGGTGAAAGGTTTGGTCAGTCCTGCCTGTCTCCGCCTGGACCTGGAGCAATCCAGTGACCGGTTTATCGAGTACTTTGTAGATAAGATCGCTTGTGTCCGCCACGATTTTGGTTCCGCAGTTATTGCAGAGGATCATCTTGGGGCTATGGATGCCCCGTCCAGTCCTGTTTTGTGGGATCAGTTTCAGATGGTGGCGCCTGTCGATGTGGAGTCCTTGTTGGGATCTGTTTGTGCTACTACTTTGTGAGCAAGATCCATGCCCGTCCTGGCTGGTGAAAGCTAGCCAGGAGATGGTACGGCCATTGCTGGCTGGGGTGGTTAGTGCCTCCCTTCGGGAGGGCAGGGTGCCTGACTGCCTAAAGGAGACTGTGGTTAGGCCCCTGCTCAAGAAACCATCTCTTGATGCTGATGCTCCTGCCGGTTATCGGCCGGTCTCTAACCTTCCCTTTTTAGGGAACCTAACTTTTTAGGGAAGGTTATGGAACGAGCTGTGGCACGGCAGCTCCAGGAACATCTGGACCACACCGGTTTCCTTGATCCCTCCCAGTCTGGGTATCGGCCTGGGTATGGTGCGGAGTTGGCCTTGGTGGCCTTGGTTGACGATCTCCGTCTGACGTTGGACCAGGGTCATCAGACCTTACTGGTCCTGCTAAACCTTTTGGCTGCGTTCGACAGAGTCGATCATGAGGTGTTGGTGACTCACCTGCGGGACCGTGCAGGAATTGGCGGAATGGTCTTGGACTGGTTTAGTTCGTTCCTGGCCGGGAGAACTCACCGGGTGGTCTTGGGGGAGTGTACGTCTTCCCCCCGGGACCTCACGTGTGGAGTCCCGCAGGGTGCCATTCTGTCCCCCCTCTTGTTTAACATCTATATGCAGCCGTTAGGGGAGATCGTGAGGGGGTTTCAGGGCATGCAGTGTCATCAGTATTCTGATGACTCTCAGCTCTACCTCTCCTTTTCCACCGACCCAGGCCATGCAGTCTCCTTATTTTCCCAGTGCCTGTCAGCTGTGGGGGCTTGGATGAGGTTGAGCCATCTGCAACTGAATCCTGACAAGACGGAGGTGATGTTGGTGGGCGAGGGCTTGGGGAGCCTGGGGGTGGTTGAATCTCCTCTTGTTGGGGGGGTTCGCCCCCCCATGGTGTCTCAAGTGCGGAGTCTGGGTGTGCTCCTTGATTCGCGGCTCAGCTTGGAATCTCAGGTTGTGGCCGTGGCGGGGAGTGCGTTTCGGCAGTTACATCTTGTCCGGCGGCTTCGGCCGTATCTCTCAGACTCCGACCTCGCCACTGTCATCCATGCCTTCATCACCTCGAGGCTGGATTACTGCAACGCGCTCTACGTGGGGCTGCCCGAGAAGCTGGTCCGGAGGTTGCAGCTGGTGCAGAATGCCGCGGCCCGTCTCCTGACGGGGGCGGGTCGCAGGGAGCACATGACACCAGTGCTCCGGGCTCTGCACTGGCTGCCTATAAAGCACCGGGCCAGGTTCAAGGTGCTGGTTTTAACCTTTAAAGCCCTTCACGGCCTGGGCCCTGCTTATCTGCGGGACCGCGTCACTCCCCATGTGCCCGTGCGACCCTTGAGATCATCTGTGGGAGCCTTTTTGGAGGTTCCCAGGGTGAGGCGGGTGGCCACCGATGTTAGATCTTTTTCAGTAGCCGCCCCTGTGCTGTGGAATTCGCTCCTGGAGGAGGCTCGGTTGGCTCCCACTCTCCTGCTCTTCCGGCGTGTATGTAAGACGTGGCTGTTCTGTCAGGCTTTTGGCAAGGGGCAGGGGTGGGGGTGGGGTTCCCCACATTGTATTGTATTTTTAAATTAAAATTTTTTTTTTTTTACTGAGTGTTGTTCGCCACCCTGGGCTGCCCTGTGGGCAGGAGGGGCGGCATATAAATTTTAAATAAATATATATATGTATTACATTAATGTTGATGGTAAATTATGGACTATAGATAGAAAAACTGTAAATTCCCATGCTTTTTGTTTAATTTTTGTTGTAACGTATGTTGAATGTTTTTTTAATTAGAATTGTAATTTTCATGGGTTTTTTTGAGTTTACTGTATTTTGTGAAATTGTTTTGAGACCGTGTTTTTTTGTTTGTTTTTTGGAAACCATTCCACCTTTAATGGGTTTTTAAACTAAAGTTTTTTGTTAGAAATCGATTTCTGACAACCATACAGTCTGTATGGTTCTGCCTTCTTTGAAAGCATGTAACTTTATCCTTCTGCTGTTATACAATTAAATATGCAGCTCTGATGACGCAATAGAAATCTCTCCTGAAAGTTGTGGTAGTCTGAATGAAAGCAAAGCAGTTTTTAAAAGGCAAAATGATGCCACAGTTGGTTTCAAAAGTGCTTTACCTGTGACTTGACGGTTTCTGTCCACTTCTGGGGACAGCTTGAAAACACCAGGGGTTAGGAAAGCGGATAAGGCAAAGGGCACGCTAGGAAGACAATGGCAAGAGGTTTAAGCAACAGTCACAGAAGGAGGTGGAGATGACAAGGAGCACGGATGAGGCGAGTGTTGAGATACTGCTGCTGAACAAACTTGGACTTTCATTTTTGTTAATGGGGTTCAGGAAATGATTTATAACTGATTGTACAATATCTCTTTAAACCATACCTGCATTTTTAAAATGTAAAGCCTTCACTTAATTGCTTTAGTAACAGTGGTTTCATCTTGGGAGATACCTTCATGCTGGGAATCTAAAAAGCTTCCTGGAGGGCCAATTCTAGAATGAAAAAACAGTTTTTAAAACTTCGTAGTATAATAAGCTTGTGAACTGTATATGAGGGACAACTGGGAATATTTACAGTGCAACTTTCTGGTAGATAATGCACATGTCCTAACAGTGCATGGAGTGCCACTGAAGTGAATGCGACTTACGTTTGTGCTGACAACTAGCATGCACCTTATCTGCTAGAGGATTGTTCTGTAACTTCTGTTAATCTAGTAATGTGATTGGAAAAACTTCACCAACAGAAATCTGCTTTTACATAGGCTTGGCTTGTTTATTATCAAAACAAACATATTTTGCTTCAGAAGGTAATTAAGGTGGCAGAGTGGCAATATGTTCCCCTTTCAGGTAAATTTATAAAACCCATGTGCTTAAATAAGGTAATTAATGGGTAAGAACATCCTTCGTCTTCAAAACCGCTACAATAAAGTAATACCTATTTAATCACAATACCTCATCAGTAGCTGTGCTCCAAAATCAGTATTGTTTAATAGTTTGAAGGGCAACCATGGAAACTATATGTTCAGACCTATTCCATAGACAATGGGAAGAAGCAGGGGCAGTGTGCATTGCAGGGCACCAGGGGCATTGCCCCTCCTGGCCTGATCCCCCTCTGCACACTCTTCATGCTTTTAAAAAGAAAGAAAAACAAAAAAACAAAACAAAAAACCTCTCACTTGAGTTCCAAAGGCTCCCCATTGGGGCGGGGAGGGGGGGGGGAGGGAGGGCGAAGCCAGCAACCTGCTCCAGACTTGCTCCGAGTCCTCCAGTTCAGCAGTCAGCTGAGTGCTCAGTGTTGTTGTTGTGCCTCCTTGGACACATGTGCAGGCAGGAGCTGAGGGGGTGGGGGCCAGTGCCTCCTGCTGAGCCTGCTCTAAGGACTCCTTTAAGGGACTAAACTTTACAAAAGCAATTTGGGCAGCTGGGCTTAGAGCCCATGCTGCCTGAATGGGGGAAAGCACTTTGCTTTTCCCATCAGAGGGGGCAGTGTTTCACAGAGCCCTATGGGCTGCTGTGCAAGACACTGCCTGGACTGGAGATTCAAATGCCCAGGCAGTGTGTGCCTGTGCACAGCTCCTACTGTTGCTGAGGGCTCAGGCTGCCTGCCTGTACACCCACCCACTAGGATGGGGTTAAAAGGGAGCTCTTCTCTTAGCATGCTGGTGATCTACACCATTTTGGTGCTGGCTGGCCTGGCTTGTTTGTGGCATCGTTACCGCACGCTGCTGCTGGACCTGCATCAGACACATCCCCATTTGTGAGTTATTTTTAGTTTCTTCTGGAAAACAGTGGTGAAAAAGGGGCCTGGGGGGGTGGGGATGGGGCTTCAACAGAGCTGTAACAGTAAGGCATGTTTTCAGGGACAGGTGGAATTCCTCGCTGCTGCTTTTGGGGTGTGCTAAGACTTCACATAATATGGTTCAGTTGGTTTAAGATCTGGTTTACTTTTGCTCATTCTGTGTTTGTGTTTGCATGTGGACTGCTAGTTTCCGCAGCTCCTCTCCCAAGCCCCTCCAGCATGTGCAAAGGCTGTGGCCATTTTCTGGTTCCCCCACTGGCCATGGCTACTTTTGGTTAAAATTGGTCTCTTTCTTGGCTGTGTTTGATGTAAGTGGTCTGCTTTCCGTTTTACACGTGGGGGACCTAGGGGCTTGGATGGAAGGGTTTCTAATCTTTGCTGAAATGTTCATTGCATTTTGAAATGGCCCCACCCTTTGCAGTTTGGAATGTTGTGGCAAGCTTTTTCACTAATGGCTAGTCCTTGCATCAATGCTCCGTGTTTAGTTTCAGCAGAAACTACCTCTTACATTGCAACAGAGCTGTGTAGCATGTTTGGGGGACAAGTGGAAATCCCTGCTGCTGCTTTTATGGTGTGCTAAGAACTGCACATAACATTGTTGCCTCAAGATGGTTTGCTTTGCTTGATCTGTGCTTGCATGATGCATTGCTGCTTCCCTTCTCCCCTCCCAAGCATGAGTAGAGAGACCATTTCGTAAATTTGTGGGTCTACTGGTCGTGGCTACTCTTTTCTTTAAAATGGTCCCTTTACTGTTTCACTGCTGCTCCCTGCTGGAAAGCATTTTCTGTCCTCTCTGCTTGTGACTGTGTGATTTTGAGCTTCTTGCCTGGGTTTTTTGTTGAGGAACAGAAATGCATTGTTTAAATTTTGATGGGGCTGGCTTGGTGGCAACAGAGCCCTGTAACTGGCCAAACTTTTTTTTTAAAGGCCTGTGTGCTTGGACAGGCATTTGGCTGCCAGGGATACAGTGTTGGTACTGGGGATGCGGGTTTGGATGGGGAGTGTTTGGTTACTATACAGGCCTGCAACTGCTCTCCTTGTGAACAAAGGAGAAAGTAGGTAGGAGATGGCAGAAGAGAAGGCTGCAGACAACAAGGAGACCCTGTTCCCCACTGAACCCATCTCTTCCCCTTATTCTTGTCGTGCACCAAAACCAAACCCTTTCCCTCCTACTTCTCCTCTGTCATCCTTCTCTTCCCTTTCATTATCTTCTGAGAAGAGAATGAAAAGGATGCCATGAAAATCGAGGATTTGAGGGTTCAGGATAGGTGATGGCAATGTAATCTATTTTTGTAACCTGTTATGGTTAATTTGAACCTGCTGGGAAAGAGAGAGTGGATGGGACCCCAGTAAGAGGGCTCTCTTTTCCCCCAGTTGGAGTGCGTCACACAGAAGCAAGGAGTTCCCAGCGTTATTTAATGTAAAGTCCATCCAGTGTTAACCCGGGGAACTCCTTGCTGCTGGGTTAAGCCACGCCCCTGGCTCCGCCTACCACTGCCCCTGGCTCCGCCCCTGGGCTTGCTGGCAGTAGGTTCAACCCACCCACTGCCCCACCAGCCTCAAAAACCACCAGCCGCCACTGGGAAGAAGGCAATGGCAGACAAATCAATTTTATCCCCTTTTGCTACTGTTCTCCCTTTCTCATCACACAAAAGTAAGGGGTCTCCCAGTGAATGTTTGTGGAAAAACTATTTCCTCTTATAGACTTACCAGCTTTCAACCTGTAAATAAACTAAACCATGCCTTTTGAATGTGGATGAGGGCAAGAATTAATGCAGACTCAAAATAGACTGAACGTCTACCTCCGGGTAGTCTCACCATTTGGAAAGAATGGTTATTGCATCAAACTTTTTGGAGAGGGATCTAAAGCTTGATTATTTAGGGCTAAAATTGCTCTTAATTTAGGGATTGGGAAGAGCCCCTTACAGGGGAAGAACAGCAGATTATTTGAAACTTCAGAGAAAGAAGCAGGATAATGCCACTGCCAAACATGTTGGACTAGATGGACCACAGGTCTGATCTAGACTGGTAAGTTTTTTCTATAGCCCTTTAATATATTTGTGTGTAAACAGGACACCAGCTCAGTGGGTGGCAGCACCACCCCACTTCACCCCAGCATGGCCGGTCTGTTTGAAGGCGGCCCACCAGATGTGGAAGGGGAGCAAGCTGGGCCTGCTCTGGGGCAGGCCATCTTGCGGTGCTCCAGAATATCCCAGAGCACTACCAGCGGAGCAGGCCGTCCAAACCCTGGCCGACCCACGCTGTAGCTCCACTCCCAGCTGGCTGTTGCCCTGGCAACACCATAGTTACAGGCATTCGCCTAGAGCGTTGGGCAATTGTCCACATACAGTGTGTGTGGGGTGTGGGTGCTGCACGGACGGACCAAAGCCAAGAGAACCCACTTTCTCAGTCTAAATCAGACCCAGGTGGGGCTGGGAGTGGGCGGACATGTGTGTTGCACCCCCACAACAGCTCTGGAAGTGGGCTGCCCCCTCATCTGCCTAAAAACACTCTCTGGGGTAACAGGAAGAGGGAGGGGGGAAATGAAAAGTTAACTTGTCCTCACCCCATAAGAATTGAAGAAGGGAAAAACTGCCTAGTGTTGTTTCCATGTTAACAAATCCTTTCTTGAAACTTGCACTAGCTCCAAATGAGCAGCCAAGAAGTGCAACTATGGACTTTGCTTTTCAGGGGAACCTGGAATTGTGTCTGCTACATATCTGTAAACTAGCTAATTTCAGATCTTGTTTCCACAGTGCTAATACACAGCATTTCCTGTAGAAGCAGCTCTCTTGCCCCCTCTGTTTTTATTGGTGTAACGGATAAACATCCAGTGCTGCCACGCAACTTAGGTGGGCTTCTGGCCCCACATCCACACTCATTAGTATTAAGTCTGCAGCAATTCTACAACTCTTCTGGAGGGCCGTGCCAGTTGCAGCCAGTGATGTGGTGTGTGTGTTCTAATTTGAGGATGCAGTGTGTGTCGTCCTTTGAGCCCTGCCTCTGTTTTTCCTTCTGCTCTCTTTTTGCTTGTTTGGCACCCATCCATAGCAACTTTCTGCAAATGTGGATCAGCAGGAGAAAAATAAATCTAGCGCTGTGAGCACTACAAGCTCTAGCTGCATTAAAGCACCAGGATAAAGACCATTCAAATGCTCAAAAAGGAAGTAGGTGGTTAATCTCAAAGATGCATGTTTTGGTACATGAAAACTGTTTAACACTTTATAAAAATTGAAGTCTGTGTTTGTGTGTTACTCTGCATGATTTGTCCTGCTGAAGTTCAGAATAGATCTGCTTGTGATTTACAAAATGTGAGCTAAGCACATTTTGAAGTGGCTTGGTGTGTGGAAAAGCATACATGTAAAAGCTTCTGCTAGACTCCTGGAAGAAAGCATGAAGGTCAACATTGTTCTCTCCAAATGATATGCAGAAAGAACAGTGCTAGCATGTAGAATGACTTGGATGCATATGTTAGGCGAAACGCAGTCTCTCCCCACTCCCCCACCCCCCTGCTTAATAATAATAATATTCGATTATCTTTTTATATAGCACACCCCTGCCATGGCACTTGGAGCGCTTCACATATAACAAATTAACACAACTTTTAATCTTCATAGCAACCCTGTGAGGAAGGTTAGGCTGAAATAATATTGTGACTGGCCCAAGGGCAGTTAGTGGGTTTCTGGCTAAGGTGAGACTCGAGCTGGACTCCCCTCCCCATCTCCTGGTCCAGGTACTGTGCATTTAGCCATTATACTACACTGGCTTATTCGTTATTTGGTACCTTTTGGTTCTAGCATCTGGCCCCTGCATCCGTTTCTTATCCTCAAGGACTGAAAGACTGAGCTAAGAGTAAGGGAGCAGAGATGTGCACTGAAAGATCACAGACAGTAGAGGTGGGACCCCGGGCCCATTACCGGTTACCGGATTTACCGGTTACCCGAAAACCGGATTCCCGGATTAAATCCGGTATACCGGTACCGGTTTTATTTCATTGATTTCAATGGGGCGCTGTGTCCCCATTGAAATCAATGAAATATAATTCCCTCCCCCTCCTTGGCTGCACGGGTGGAAGGGGGGACACCCCCTGCCCAGCCTGGATTTTTGTTTAAAAAAAGACCCAGAGGCGAGCCCACCCCCCAGCACCAGCGGCCGTGGCGTCCCCGCAGCCGCCGGTAAGTATGACCCGATCCCTGGGGGGGGGGTGTTTAAAACCCCCCCAACCCCCCAGGGATCACCCCTACTAAAGTTCAGTGCGCTTACCTTGCTTGCGGAGCTCCGGCGGCGGCGGCGGGCAGTCCGGCGGCCTCAGCGCCGGCTGTGGCTGCCGGCGTCAGAGACGCTCTAGGCCTTCCGGGGAA
>QEPC01000842.1:1476252-1491222 GCA_003113815.1 Sphenodon punctatus
CCCCCCTTCCACCCGTGCAGCCTGGACTCGGGGAGTTTTTTTTTTTAAAAAAAAACTTTTTTGCTGGGGCTTTAAGTTTTTTTACATTGCAGCCATTTTTAAATGGCTGCAATGTAAAAAAAATCCGGTAGCCCGGAATCCGGTACCCGGACCGGATTACCGGGTCGAATCCGATAATGCCGGTACGCCCGGTACCAGCATTATCGGATACCGGATTTTACCGGTTTCCCGCCCCTAACAGACAGAGCTGTGATATTGACCCTCTTCTTCCTTAGCGCACCCCACCTCTAAACCGTTGTGTAGCTCCTTGGAGTGTATCCCCTTGGAGCTTGTACTAATTTTCAAAGTGGCTTCTGGAAGGGAAAATGTTCCTTGTTACTGCCGTAGGTGGTGCACATCTCTGCATAATCTCTTAATCTTAAACAAATACTGAATTGCTTCTGCACTTTATAAAATTAAGATGTTTTAGCATGTTGCTAAGCTCTCTGAAGGCTGCTTATACAACATGGGCAAGTGTATCTGCAGACAGTTTGCTCTTTCTGATTCTTGCAAACCTGAAGACAAATTTGCCTATTTTAATAGCTATTTTAAACTGATCTGTGACTGGGTTCCTGTAGTCTGAGCAAGGAGTATAACTAGAAAGTTGGCATCTTTCACTAGTTAGATATATTTTTTATCACTAAATCAATTTATGGTGTAAAATTCCCTCAAAAGAAACTTTCCCTTCAGACTGAATTTGACACTCGTCTTCCTGCTTTTAACACATTAATAACTACATTATTGAACTGTTTCTTAGCATTGCAGTGGTCCAGGCTCAGAGTATATTATGTCTTACTTCCATGGATTATAACTCCCCTGTGAAGATTTTGCATAATTAAGAATTTTGGCAACTAGTCTACTCAGGAGCAGGTTGTATGAATTGCAAAAAACAACAACAATAAAAACTCCCCTCACAACCATGCTTGCCTGATATTTAAGTTTTATAGAAGTATTTAAAAAAAGTTTGGCTTTTTGCGTTCCTCTTACTAAATGGTTTACTTGTTCTTAAAGGAAATAATGTAGGCCACTACTCGGTTTGAATTTAAAAGGAAAAAAACCTCTCCAACCAAAAGGGTTGGACTGAGAGAACAATATAAATAGCATGCTCCAGTTGTGTAGTAACTGACCGTACAAATATAGAATATGCAGATTGCTGTTAACTTATTATAGTGTAGCAATTATATAAATAACTTAATTGCTTGTGATGACACTACTGAGAATAATGGTGTGGTTACTGGTAAATCATGGAACTGTTTCATGTTTCTGCCTAGTGGTGTGTGTGTGTGTGAGAGAGAGAGAGAGAGAGTTTTATTTTTATATATACATATATAATGTGTGTGTTTTTATATTTATATATATAAAAACTATGGTCCCACACTATCTGGATTATTGAACGTCGGATTAGACTATGAATGAGATAACCAGAAATAGGTCAAATCTTCACTTCAGAGCCTTCATAGAGCTTGTCCATTTTAAGGTTAGTGAAAGATCCTCATTGACTTAATTGGGTTTTTTATTGAGCCGCCATTGTTTCTAAATTGTCACCACCTTTAATGAATGAAGCCATATGCAGGTTTCAGCAAATATGCTAGGACTGGAAAGACTGTGGCTTAGTGTTCATAATAATCAATGGTTTGAAATGTGGACCATCATGCTAGCATCACATTGATACCTCTGGACAGGGTGGCAAGAGGTTTGGATTTGTCCCAGACCGCCCGTTTTTTCAGACAGCTTCAGCTGTCCAGGATGGGAGGGGAACCTGGACAGCCATAGAGCTGTCCAGAATTTCCCCTCCGATCCCTCCTCCCACCACCGGCTGGCACCCGCAGCTGCGTTCTCTTCACCTCCTCCCATTTTGCAGCCTGAACCGCAGGACTGCTACAGCCTAAAAATCAATCCCATTCCCCTCCAAGCTCCCCACCCCCTCAGAAGCAGCCTGGGTGAATTGGGAGGAACTTCCACTGCCCCTTCCACTCGCCTGCCAGGGGGTGCCCCTGGGCCCGACCACTATGTACCTCTCCTCCTGAGTCCTGGATTGCCACAGCTCCCGACCTTGTGGATCAGAAGGTCGCAACCTTGTAAACCAGGTTCTTTGGAATAGCTCTGATCATTCTCGCATACATTCAGAGCCATCTGAAGAACCTTGTTTACAAGGTTGCAGCCTTCTGTTCAAGGTAGCTCCGACCAGTCTCACCACTGGGTGTTGAGAATGGTTGGAACCACTCGAAGGGTGTGTGTGTGTGCGAGAATTTGTGTGTGTGTGAGAGAGAGAGAGAGAGACTCTCTGTGTGAGAATCTGTATTTCTGATAGTTTGTGCTGTCCGGGGCAGGGAGCTGTGTAATTAATTAAATTAAATTAAATAAATGAGGCAATAACACCCACCAGGTGGGTGTTTGCCTGTCTGTCTATTAGGTTTTCACAACCTTCCACTTGCTCCCCACTCATGGTGGCATCAAAGGACGTTGCGGGCCCACCGTGTGGGCCAGTGTGTGCTAATTCGCACCCATGTTACCGTCTCTTGTTAATTAGATTGCATATTGCCTTGCCTGCATCAAGGTCTGCTAGCACAATAGAGTTGCCCCTAGCATGGCTGCTAGAGGAGATAGCACTGTGCTCTACTGCTCTCTGCAACAGGAGAGAGTGAGGCAGGGGGTGCAGGAAAGACCTTCTCTAGAGGATGTGCACCCGCACCCTTTCTTTGTTTGGGAAAGGAACTGAGAGGAGTGAGAGATGAGCAAGGATCTTCAGGGCTCCTGCATTCCCCTTGATTCCTTTCCCAGAGAGAGGAGTGCAGGTACAGATACTCTGGAGAATGTTTTCTCGCAGCCACCTCTTGGTTGGGAGAGCACATGAACTCTGCTTCTGATGGAAAGCAGGGGACATGGCCAAGGAAGAAGCATTCTCTGAATGTAATCCCCCCCCACCCCCTTTCTTTCAGAACTAGGGCAGGGAAGAGGGATGAGGATTGGTGGCTACTGCGAGCACATGAAATGCAGGCAGGAGGCTGCCTGTTTATTAGCTCTACATACTAAAAAATGCAAGTGAGGGCTGCATGAACCAAACGTGGACTCCTGCAGGTTATCGTCTTGTTTGAAAACACCCCTAATTTGAGAACCACAAGCTTTTGGCAGAGTTTGGCGTACAGCCCAGGTAGTTGGTCTTCTCACTGCACAGGAACTACAAGGCCTTCCTTGCATACATTTTGTAGCTTTTTAATAGTATTGAAACACATATTCATTGTGAATATTGTATTTAGATTTGCTTGCTTGGAGTCTGACAAAGCAGGTACAAGACACTTTGTGCCTGCCTAGATTGGGTATTTACTTTGGGGGGTTTGACTGTTCTTTCTGGTGGTTGGTTGTCTGGATATTTGGTTATTTGACTGGATAACTGATCAAATAATTGAATAACCAAAGAAAAATGACTGGGAAAAGGGTGTGTGTGTGTGTGTGTGTGTGTGTGTGTGTTATGAATATGCAACATTTTCTTTTCAGTGCGGTTATGCAGAGTGTTATCCAAAAATACTTGTGAATCAGATATCGTCTATTTGTTTCGGCCCTACTCTTAAGGAGAACAACCTTCATAAATCTAAAGGCCAGAAAGGATTAGTGTGCTTCTGCACATAATAGTAGCTGTTTCCCTGATAAACCCACATCTGTGGCTCTGTGATTTTCTGCAGCCGAGACCTACAACTATGGGTGTGGAAGGGAGGGGCTGGTCTGTTCTCCTGCAGGCACTGAATTCCTGCTGGCTTGACTTGTCTGAGTCTGCTGCCAGCATCCTCATCTTCCAGCCAGGGGTGCTGCTGGCAGGGGGGTGGGGAGAAGAGGGAGGAGAGGTTATGCTGAGAGCAGCCCAGGGAAGAGCCCAGGATTGCTGGCAGCAGGGCTGTGGCTATATGCACGTGTGGCCTCCTGCTACAGAAGTTAACTTACGTTGCTAGCCATATGGGGGAGTCAAGGTGGATAATGTATGTAAACACTCTTAGACTCCCCTGCATAGGTGCTAATAATAGCATTTCACCCAGAAATCATTCTGTTGTCTAGATTGTTGCTATTATGAGACTGAAGAAGAAACTCTCTTTAGCTTTCTAACACTGCTGCTCAAGACAAAACTTCACTTCTCCCAACATGATGTATTTTAGTTGTGTTTTGAGAACATGTGAAGTGCATTGCTATGCAGGATAAAGTAATTGGTGGAAATTGGGAGAAATTGTTCGTCTCTCTTGAACCTGGCATGCAGCATGTTTACTGTTGTTGACTAAATAGACTTGTTTATATTAATAGTTGCAGTGATTCACTATTCAATGCCAAGGTAAAAATAACCAGAGCATGTGGTTGTAATGTTCCAAGAATCTGCCCATCTCTCTGAGGAGAAATGGAGAAAGTGACACTCTGCTTCTGTAGCCTGGACAACTTGAAGAAAGTGATTGTGATTTTAATATCAAGGCAGTTATCTCGTGGTTTCCCACTGTCCCTAAACTGTGAAAGGCTGGAAACCTATTTCTTTTAATAACTGATTTCAGCATCCTAACTGATAATAACTGAAGTTATTATAACTTTTAATAACTGATTTCAGCATCCTACTAGTAATAGGACATTGCAAATGATGAAAAAACCAGAATACAAAGAGGTACTGTTATCTATTTTCTTCATACTAACCTGTTAAATGGTTGATTCTCATACCCCCTCTCCAACCACGCCCTTTCTTCCCTTCAACAGATCTGTATCTCAGTAGAGCCATGAATTATAGAGGCGCAATCGTGCCTCTATTAGTTCAGGTGAGACGCAGTTTCAATGTAATCTCAGTCTATCTCTAACATGGGAGGATTTCTTCACTGCAGTTCTGGCTTGCAACGGAAAATTTTATTTCATACTGTGTTTTTTGTTTTGTTCTATGATGTTTTATCATAGAACAAAATATGTTCTACCCCCGCCAGCCTGTAGGCCTGCCATGGTGCCTTCCCACCCACTTCCTGCGCTTACTGTTCCCGTCCTGCGTAGCTGCATCCTGGGGGTTTCTGCTGCTCCATAAACATTCTCCTGGCCACCTGTCAACAAAGTATGCAATAAAAAACATAATTGGATAACAATAAATGGAAGCAATTATCTGCACCTATGTAAAAGGTTTATTTGCTTTTATTTTGTGTGTGTGTGTGTACACACACACACACACACACCCACACACCTTGGGTGGCTCCTCAAACAAGAGCTGGCGCGTGAGCGTGACGGGATACACCATGAGTCACGGTATCTGTGTCGATTTGTGCTGGCTGCAGGGCAAGGGTGGACATGGAGGGATGTCTGCTGGTGGTTGCAGCTCTCATGGGGGTGTGGGGGAGGGGAGTGGGAATAGTTGCAGCAGCAGTGACGGAGCCATAGCCACCTGCTTCTGCCCCCTTGTGAAGACACAGTTATACAGGCAGGATACAACAATGATTCTGTCCATGCAGAGGAACTGGTCAAAGAGCTTGTGATAGGGTGATGTTTGCCTCCAGAGGCGAATTTGCTTGTGTTGGATCTCATTTTACCCACGCCTCAAGTCTTTTGCCGCCTTTCGGCACTGGTTCATTTCCTGGTTGTAACCCTGCAGCGCCATTTGTGCTGAGATCTCCTGGAACACTGCCTCTGTAGCACTTCAGGACATATTGGATCTTCTGGTCCCCCATAGAGCGATGAAGGCCTTGGCCTCTTCTTCTTCTATCCAGGGAATGCAACATTGGTGGGAGGATCTGTAGGCCGGCAGTGGCTGTCATTGAGCGTTCGAGGTAGCAGTGCTCATTGTTGCATGGCTGTTGGTATTGGCAACAATACCAGCAGTCAGGCAATGGTAATCCTCCGCAAATTGTTCCTGAGAATACAGCACCTGGGAAACAAGTGTTCGGCATATACTGCCAACCAGGACCACCTGGAAGAATGCATGTTTGAAAATGTCACGGTTGGTTTTTAAGGTGGATGTTATGTGTGCACCAGTGGGAGCAAGAGTGGGGAGAGGGGTCAGAAGTGGTCACTCCTTGGAACTCTGTAGGCTCTTTGCCCGTGACTCTATTATGCTAATGGACCTGTACACGCGGAGGTGCTGTATGCATTCTAATTGATGGGACAAGGACATGTATACACACATTAGCCCACTTTTGCCAAGAAGGTCGGCTCTGCATTTCCAGGGCCCTGTCATGAGTGAGGATTTTGTGTCCAGGGGGTGGTGGCCACATGGCTAGTGGAGGTGGGCACCTTCATGGTATGGACACAATCTCGTTAATGCCCAAAGTAACTATCTAGGGCTCCACACTTTATGCTGTCTCCATTTCAGATATGGCACAGAGGGAGGGGGTGTACTGGTAGTGGAGGTCTCCATGCTGTACAGGCACACACTATTCTTCAATTTTGTCTTTTTAGCACTAGAAGTGAGAGATGGAAGGAGCAGGGCAGATGTGCAGCTGAAGGTTCTTTAAACTAAAATATGGGACGCTCATTCCCTCCTGCCTGTCCCCTCTGGAGATACTGCATAGTGCAGGCTCTTCCTGCACCAGCAGCAATATGTAGCGGGGTGGGGGCATGATTAGCAATGTGCAAGTTTAGTGCAGGCCTCTCTGCATCTTCCTTGCTAGATGTATCTGCTCAGGAGTGACCCTATAAGAGCAAATGGATTTTTGGTGGCTGGCTGCTGGCTTCTTGCTCTTTGTAGGATGTGGTGGATTTGCTGATGGTGCTTTCATGTCTGCTTGTGCAGCTTCCCTTTCTGGTATTTTATAAGTAGGGCTCTAGGTCTTATTTGTGTCAAGGTTGCAACTCTTGAACAAAAATTCAATCCAGGATGTTTAATTATAGCATGGCTGTCTGCAGCCCAGTGTTGAGCCCATGTCAGCATTTTCATTGTACTCGCCACCTCCATTTTCAGGTGTGTGTAATTCAGTGAGGAGTGCAGACTCGCAGTACTATCACCATGTTCTTGGTGTGATTCTCTTCAGTCCAGATTTGGAAGATAGATACCAGAATAACTATGCTTCTTTAACCGTATTCTGAATGTTTTTATGTTGGATGTATGCTTGCAGCTGGTATCTTGAAAGATTCCAGTGCTACCAAATACTGGCAATCTTTAAAAATCTTTAGAGCAGGGGTGGCCAAACTGTGTGTTAGGAATTGCATGCGGCTCTTGGGCAGTTAAAGTTGGCTCTCGGCCAGGCTGCTCTGGTGCTGTTTTAATGGTTCTGTATCTTACTTTGTTGCGCCCATCTCAGCAGTTTAATCACAGCTGCTCTTCAGAATCTCTGCAAGGTGTGAGTGTGTGAGAGCGTATGCGTGCCTGGCCCATATGAAGATTTAGGTACCGGTTTCTTGGGATTGGAAACTGGTCCCCCCTGCCCTAGAGCAGAGTTCCAGACAGTATGTTGTAACACTGAGCTGGTCCCCCCTGCCCTAGAGCAGAGTTCCAGACAGTATGTTGTAACACTGAGCAGGGTTGAACTTGTACCACCTGTAGATATGGTTGTGATCCTGGTTGATATTTGATATACTTTGCATGTCTTTTGTTGTTTAGGATCATGGCATTATATCCAAGTCTCTGAATAGGGTAATGCAGGCAAAGTTTGGGAACTGCTGTCCTAGAGGCTTGTTCACGCTAGGTAAGAAGAGGTAATAATTAATGTGCTGCTTTTTTCTTATGAAAGAAGGCAAAAGGTAAGGTTACTACCTCTCTTAACAAGCATGGGTATTCAGAGGCTGGTGCTGTGCTAGTCTGAACAGATGCCAGGAATAGGGGTTATTACAGCCCTCAAAGGCTATTCTTACCGATGAACAGCCACTTGTGTGAAAAAAGCTTTTGCCTATGGTCAAGTTCCCCTGTTCACTGCATTTTCCCCATTGCTGCCAATGGGGAAAACGCAGAGGACACTGATCCCTGCTATGCTAGAATACCTTTTAACTATTTCTCCCTGTTGCCAGCAATAGCAATATTGAGTTCTCTTCTATTTCGGGCAGAACAAGGACTTGGGAAGGTATTAACTCTTTGAGCCAAGATTGCTTCCTTTTGGGAACACTTGCGCTGAAAGGCTTGAGGGTCTATCTGGCTGAGGCCTTTGGTACTGCTGACCCCAAATTTCATTTTAGGATCCTAAAAATCATGAGTTTAGGGCTTTATCAGTTTTCTGGCTTCTGAGCCTTTAGGTCATGTTGCAGTTGTGTTCTCAAGCTTTTCTCTGAAACTGTTCAGGCTGGAAGCCGCCTTTTTAAAATGTGTGTATAATAATCACGTGTGTGTATAGTGTGTATAATATGCTGAAAATCTCATGACTTACCAAGAGTTGCTTGGTCAAGCAAAACAGCCTCATGGTCTATATGCTGCATATTTTTATTTTATTTTATTTATTTATTCGTGGTGCTTCTACCCCGCTCCCTCCTGTCCACGCGGCAGCTCAGGGCGGCGTACAACCACCATACATTTCAATAAAAACAATTCAAGAACATTTATAAAAATAAATACATAAAATTCATAAAACCAAAGAGTGGAATCAAATGCCCCACCCTCCCCCTCCCCGAAGACCTGGCGAAACAGCCAGGTCTTACGGTCTTCAGAAAGAGGGGCGATCCGGGGCCAGGCGAGCCTCAGCTGGGAGGGATTTCCGCAGCCTAGGAACGGCCCTGGTCGACTGCAGGGGCCACACCATGGCCCGGGGCATGAGACGGTCCCTCGGGTAAGTGGGGCCTAGGTCTTTTAGGGCTTTATAGGTTAGTACCAACACTTTGAAATGAGCCCAGAAGACAATGGGCAGCCAGTGCAGCGAACGGAGCATTGGTATAATGTGCTCACAACGGCCCGTCCCCATGAGGAGACAGCCTGCTGCATTCTGCACCAACTGCAGCTTCAGGACTGTCACCAAGGGTAGCCCCACGTAGAGTGTGTTGCAATAGTCCAGTCTAGAGGTGATGAAGGCATGGATGATGGTGGCCAGGTCAGCGTCTGAAACATATGGCCGCAGCCGTCGCACCAGATGTATTTGGCAAAAGGCACTCCTCGCCACAACCGCCACCTGGAGATCCAGGCAGAGCTGTGAATTGAGAAGTACCCCCAGACTGCGGACCTGGGAGGCCAATGGGGGGCACACCCCATCAGTGGGGGCCACCACCCCCTCAGCCCTACCCACCAGCATCACCTCTGTTTTCTCAAGATTCAGCCTCAGACAGCTTGCCCTCATCCAGTTCCCCACAGCTGCCAAACAACGGGTAAGCACCGAGGGTGCCAGGTCTGGGTCTGCTGAAAAGGAGAGGTAGAGCTGTGTATCGTCGATGTACTGAAGACAACGCATGCTGAACCTTCTCACGACCTCGCCCAAAGGCTGCGTATATGTGTTGAACAAGAGCGGGGACAGAATAGAACCCTGCAGGACTCCATGTGTGAGGTTTTGGGGAGATGAAAAACACTCCCTAAGTACCACCCGCCGAGTTCTCCTGGCCAGGAAAGAGCGGAACCATTCAAGAGCGACTTCGCCCACCCCAGCTCAGTCCCGCAGATGGACCACCAACATCTCATGGTCAACGTTATCAAATACTGCCAACAGATGTAATACAATCAAAAGGGATGATCTGCCCTGATCCAATTCACAGCATAGGTTTTCGACCAAAGCCACAAGTGCAGTCTTGGTGCTAAACCCAGGGTGAAAGCCAGACTGTGACGGATCAAGAAAAGTGACTCGATCCAGATGTCCCTGAAGCTTGTTGTACCCTGCCCCGAGCTGCTATTCTGCTGGAGGGTGCGGGATAAAATATCTTGCCATAAATAAAGCTGTCGGGCCACTACCCGCTCAATAACGTTCCCTAAAAAGGTAAGTTTAGAAACTAGTCGATAGCTGGCAAGGGAGTCCATGTCAAGAGAGAGTTTCTTGAACAGAGGCTGTACCACCGCCTCTTTGAGTTGACATGGCACTCTGCCCTCCTGAAAGGAGGCATTGACAATTCCAGCCAGCAGCAGCCCTAATGTTTCCCAGCATGCTTTAACCAGCCAGGATAGGCACGGATCTACTTCACAACATGTGACCCTGGCTGTTCTAAGGACATCCTCCGCCTCGGCAGGCGACACCCACTGAAACTGATCCCAGGAAATTGGACAAGGCAGGGCCTCCACTACCTCAGGTTCTCCCGTTGCTACAAGTGCAGTGTCGGTCGTGGTGAATCCTGGCGATTTTTATCCACTAAAAAGCCGACAAACATGTCACAGCGAGCACTGGAAGAAGCCAGTTCCAGGTGGAGAGAGGCCAGATTGACCAGCCCGTGCACCACCCAGAAAAGCTCCGCTGGACATGACTTCATGGATGCTTTGAGGGCAGCAGCGAATGCTTTCTTTGCCTGGATAGCCACAGTGTAGACTCTTAAAATAGCTGTATGCTGCAATTGGTCGGCTTCAGCACATGTCTGATGCCACCATTGCTCCAACCGCCGTCCCTCCTGCTTCATCCGTCGCAGGTCTCCTGAAAACCAGGCAGACCTGTGTTGTCGGTATTCAGGAAGTGGATGCCTAGGAGCCATTCGATTGATGGCCTCTGTCAAAAGAGTGTTAAAAAAAACTACAAGGTCATCGAGCAAACGGTCAAGATTGGGGGGTATTTTCCCCAAGAGCAATCTGGAATTTTCTGCGCACCTTCGTAACATGGGTCATGCTTCCTCCTTTATAGCTTTCTCCACTGTGTGAAAGGCCCTTAAAAAAACCAGGGATATGAAGCGTGGCTCCAGCCCTACAATTTTATTTATTTATTTATTTAATTAATTTATATCCCGCCCCTCCTGCGAACAGCTTGGGGCGGCTAACAAATTCACAGTGCATGGATAGTCTGTCATGCTTGCTTGGACCCTTGTATAATTTTCAGTGGGGCTGTGCACACTGGAGCACACCCTTTATAACTGATGTAAAGGAATTCGTGGTGGTTACTTGATGATGTCAAATGCACAGAGCAAACAAAGCTTAACAAAACATAATGGAGAAATCTGTTTTGCTAAACTGCCCTGCTTTGCCTTTACGTTTCCACCTGGGAACTGCACGTCGTCTCCTGCCGCCACCCTCACATGCCCTAGAGTCTCCTGCTCATCAAACCATCTTCGCCCCTTAACCATGGTAACCCCTATGCCTGGAACTGCCTCCCTCCTGACCTTCACATACTTGTTTAAAAAAAAGTCCTACCTCTTCCATCAGGCTTTTCTTCACTCCACATTCCGATATTTGCTTGTCTACACATTTTATACTGCCTTATCTTTCAGGATCTCCTTCTTCCCCTTACAACTAAGTTAAGCACATACATCTTCAGCTTCTCCGCTGCATGACTGTATCCCTATCTTTTCCTACGTTCCCCTCTCCTTTGTCCATTCTGGATTGTAATCTCCTTGGGGCGTGGACCTGTCTCTTATTATTACTACTACTGGGTGCCAGGCACATTGCTGGCCCTAGATAGATAACAATTGATTAAGGCGTTAAATGGAATAACAGGTAACAAAAGATAAATTGTGGTTTAAGAACTCAACCGTGAAAATGGGGTTGCCACAGTTAGGCAGGCTTGTAGCTACCTGTATCTCTTCTGACTGAGAACACCTAGTTGGGGGGTGGTTCATGCTCCTTGGAAAGCTAATGCTACTGAATGTACAATTACAGCATTCTGGAGCCAAAGAACTTCTCAAAAACAGGAGTTCCATTTTCTTGGAGTAGGGACCTTATCTTTCTAACTCTGCTGTACAAATATCACAGATAATAGGCCTTGATTATGCAGTCTGAGAGCCTACATCGGAAGAACTGTGACAGCGGGTTATGAAAGGAGGCTTAGAAGGGGGGGGAGGGAGATTTGGTGCATAAGAAGCTGGCAACAAGACGGCATGCTGTAAATGTACTTGAGGGAGAAAATCTTGTTTAGTGGGTTGAGGCCTGGATTGGTTCCTTGCATGAGTGGGATGGAAAAAGCCAGACATGACTCGGTAAGCGGAGGCACAATGGCTGAAGAAGGATGGGCTTAAAGACTGCAGGAACTTATTTTAAACCACATTGTGGGCTCAGCACCTTGCCTTTGTTTGCTTATGGAGTCCTTGCTACTATTGACACGACTGCCTCTTCTCAAGTCCCTAGAATCAAGTGGGGTAATCTCCAGTCTTTGGACTTCTCTAGGGAGATTTCTGTCTAAATTGCTGTGTATGTGGAAGGAAGGGGATATGCATCAGCATAGTTGGTGTAAGGGTTAATCGGATCCTAAGTTAGATGGCTTGGAAGAGGAGCAACTAGGAACTCTCTCTCTCTCTCTAGTATGCATGAGCCTGGCTTAACCTCTCCTTGTTTCAAGTGTATTGCGTGGCTTAGTGTGTTGCATTCATATTGGCTTTTCAGAGGTTTCTGGTGCCTAACCTTTCTGATACAGAATGTGTCCACCTTGTGTTGGATTTGGCTGATAATAGATTGGGAAACCTTTTGGTGTACTAACCAGCCAGCTGCATGGCTTATTCCCTAACTGCTCTAGCCGAGCTGGTCTCGGCGGTGGTGTTGAACTCACATAAGAACATAAGTGCCATGCTGGGTCAGACCAATGGTCCATCCAGGGCCGGCCCCAGAGTTTGTGAGGCCATGTGCGAAGTTTTGGTGCGGGGCCTAATTTGCATCATTAGGCCCCAACTGATTATGCAAATGTATAAATTTACATAAAACTTACTCCCTCTGGACAGGAAGGATTCCCATTCTCCACCACTCCAAACAACCATGGAGAAGCACGGCTTCCCAATGCTCCCCATCCCCCACCTCCCCAGCTGAGCGTCTATCACCACTCCCCAGGAGTGGTTCCACTGCAGGGGCAGCCAAGCAGGCAGTGAGACAGGCACAGAGAGACTGACTGTGTCCACTGCCTTACTGGAGGAGGGGGTGAGCTTAGCCAGCCTGGCCTCCAGGGCCTGTTGCTTCTTGCTGCTGGTGCCGCCTGTGACTTGTGCACGCATGCTGTGCGACCAGTCCAGAGGTGCTGCTATCACACACACTAGACACCCAAAATGCAGCTAGCTTATTAAGCGCATTATGCCATGAAAAGAGACATATAACCAGTTCAGTTGTGCCCCCATGATCAGTTCATGCTGCCCCCACCCCATAACCAGTTCATTTGCGCCCCTGCCCCCATATAATCAATTCACGCTGCCCCTATCCATAACCGTTTAATTTGTGCCCCCGGGGCAGCATGAATTAATTTATATGGGGGCACAAATGAACTGGTTATGGGGTGCAGGTTTAAAGACAGTATTCCTGTTAGCAATAACTTCATTAGGAAGAGTTAGTGAAATAGCAGCCACAATAATCTCAGAACCATATTTGCAGACTTATTTTCCAAGACAGACTAGATATTGCTTTACATTCTAAATTCCTACCTAAGATAGTATAAGTAAGACAGTTGTGAGAATGTGGCCCTTTTTACACAGGCCTCTCCCAGCCATGAACATGCAGATTTCTGTGTGTTCATGGGTGGGGGAACCCCGTGTGAACGACGCGGTGCACGCGCCCATGGTGAGTGGGGGGACGTGCACATCCGCCTAACACGCATCCCCACACGCATCCCCACTCACCCCCCACTCATCCCCATGCAAGGAGCAACCGGGGGAAACGGTTGCTATGTGGGTGTGGATGAGTGGTGGGTGAGTGGGGATGCGTGTGCAGCCGTGTGCATGCCCCATCCATGCACTGGCGTGCCCATGGACCCCCACCCGGCGGAGCCATGTAAAAATATCATGCGAGGAGCCACTCGAAGAAGAACAGAAGGTAGTAGTAGTAAATGTTATTGTCAGCCCGTAGGCTACAACATTTATAAAATGTTTTCAAGGTAGCAACACAAGGTTCTTTGAGATGGCTTTGAACAGTCTCACAACACCCACCCTTCTAGCCCCGCATGGAATTCTTTTCTTAAATTTTTAGAAAGAGTTGGAAGGAACTGTCATTCTGAAGGAGAGTGCTTTTTATACTAGAGGAGCTCGAGACCATCATGTGGTCTATTATTTGAATAGGGTGAGCATGCACAACCCACTCGTGAGAATGTTGAGAGCCATCTTGAAGAACCTTCTTTCCAAAGCAACAACCTTCTGATCAGCACATGGGGAGGAGCTGTTTGTAAAGAAACAACGTTATCTCCCAGTCTTGGGTGTCCCTGCTGCTGCTGCCGCTGCTGCTAGAAAGAAGAGGCAGGTGAGGGATGGGGTCTGGAGCCAGGGAAGGAAGGAAGAAGAACTTATTGGGGGAGAAGCTGGCTGCAGCCTGCTGCCCAGCCATGCAAGTGTGGGGCCCCAACTGGCTGCAGGGCCATGTGTGGTCGCACATGTCGCACATGCCTGGGGCTGGCCCTGGGTCCATCAAGCCCAGCACCCTGTCTCCGAGCGTGGCCAATCACGGTGGCTTGGGAGAAGCACCCAACAGGTCACAATGGGGAATCCATTCCCTGTTTTCCCCCAGCTCCCGTCATGTTTCCTGATCCTATCTTCCAGAAACTTGTCCAAAACCTCTTTTCAAACTGAGCTATAGTACTGGCCCTTACCACAGCCTCTGGCAGTAGATTCCACAACCCAATTATATGCTGAGTGAAAAAATATTTTCTTTTATTTGTTTTAAATTTGCCACCCATGAGATTCATGGAGTGTCCCCTAGTTCTAGTACTAGCTTGTGAGGGTAAATAACTGCTCCTTGTTTATTAGTTCCACCCCAGTCATGATTTTATAGACCTCTTTCATATCTCCTCTCAGTCGTCTCTTCTCCAAGCTGAAGAGCCCCAACCTACCAAGCCTCTCCTCATACGGGAGCCCTTCCATGCCCTTGATCATTTTTGTTTCCCTTCTCTGTACCTTTTCTAGTTCAGCTATGTCTTTTTTGAGATGGGACAACCAGAACTGCACACAATATTCGAGGTGCGGTCGCACCATTGATTTGTATAGAGGCATTATGAC
>QEPC01000842.1:1500132-1511124 GCA_003113815.1 Sphenodon punctatus
GCAGACTGCTGCAACCAACCTGATTGTAACCAAGCCAAGCACACGCACCTGAGACTTCGCATCCACCTGAATGTTTGTTTGTCTTCTCCCCTGTCTCTCCCACTGTCCCCTCTCCCTGTCTCCCCCTCCTTTGTCTTTGTCTTTTAGATTGTAAGCCACAGGCAGGGACCGCGTCTATTTCTATGTTCTGTACAGCACCAGGTCATACGACTGGCGCTATATAAATGTCTAATAATAATAATAATACTGTCAATGACCTGGTCGCCTTGTGGAATGACCTTTTGACCGTGGCCATTGACACAGTTGTACCCAGACGTCTGCTTCCACTGCTGCGGCAGCATAGGTTTCCCTGGTATATGGAGGACCCGAGGTGACTGAAGCAGGATGGTAGGCGGTTAGAGTACAGGTTGTACTTGACTCCCGCTGAAGCTAGCCATTTCCGGCATAGATTGTTTTTAAAGGACTGTGCCATGACTATGATGGTGGCAAAGAAAGCTTGTCTTCTCTGCTATCGTAGCATATGAAAAGTCTCGTCCAGCGGAACTTGTTCTAGGTGATGAGGGGCCTTGTTAATCTAGTCTGCCTCTGCTTGGAACTGGTGTCATTGAATGCCCATTGTGACATTTTTATTAATTTGCAGACAAAATTGCTTGTGTTCACCACAACTTGTGTGCTACCATTTTATCTGCAGAATCTGAGTTTGGGGTTGTGGAAGCCCAGTCTTGTCCTGTTTGTTTATTTGGATCAGTTTCAAACAGTATTGCTCACCAATGTGGGGGCGGGCGGTGCTTGGGGCATTGAGGGCAACCTGTTGAGAATTAGACCCTTGTCCGTCCTGGCTGTGACTGACTGGAGTTGTCCGTCTCCTTTGGGGAGGGGGGGTGTTGGGTGTCTTTAAATCTGTGATTCTCTGGTCCCTACTAAAGAAACCATCTTTGGATGCTGACTCTCCAGCCAGCTATCGGCCTGTCTCTAACCTTCCCTTTTTAGGAAAGGTTATTGGAGCAGGTGATTGCCAGATAGCTCCAGGCTCATCTCAGTGATTCCTGGATCTGTTTCAGTTAGTCTTTCATCCTGGGTATGGTATGGAAACTGCGTTTGTGGCCTTGGTTGATGACCTTTGCTTGGAGATTGATAAGGGAAATTCTACCCTGTTGATCTTGTGGGGGACTTTCATATAATTGATCACGAGGAGGTGTTGACATGACTGCACGACCTGGCAGGGCTGTGTGGGACCGCTCTTGAGTGGTTCTGTTCCTTCCTGTCAGGGAGGTCCCAGAGAGTGGTGATGGGCGATTGCTCGTTGTCCTCTCGGGACCTCCCCTGTTGGGTCCCGCAGGGTACTGTTCTGTCTCCCCTCTTGCTCAATGTGTATATGAGGCCGCTGTGCGAGGTCATTCAGAGATTTGGGGTGAAGTGCTATCAATATGCTGATGACACCCAGCTCTACCTCTCTTTCAGTCAACTCAGGTCCTGCAGTCTTGGTGCTCCCCCTTATGCCTGGCTGCTATCAGGGACTATATGAGGGTGAGCCTATTGAAGCTGAATCCACACAAAACTGAGGTGGTGATGGTTGGCCAGCCTTGTGACCTGGGGGTGGGTGGGGCTTGGGAATCCTGTTACTGATGGAGTCTGGCCTCGTCTTGTCAATTAGGTCTGAAGCCTTAGGGTGCTGGGGCTGCCCTTGATGACTGTTCAGAAGTTGCAGCTGGTGCAGAATGCAGCAGCTCACCTCTTTTTAGGGACAAGTCACCAGGAGCACATTACACTGGTACTCCAATGTTGGCACTGGTTCCCTATAGCTTTTCAGGCACAATTCATGGTGGTGGTTTTGATATTTTAAAGTCCTAAATGGTCAGGGCTACACACATCTGAAATATCACCTTTTCTTCCATGCCCCATTGTGGCCCCTGTGATTGCCTGGGAGGGCCTTCCTGTGGGTGCCATCTGTTTTCTTTGCTCATACAACAAGGGCTTTCGGGAGCATTGCCGTCTGCTGCCACAGTGTTTTGGAACTCCCTTCTCCCGAGGTTCATTGAGTTTGAGCCTGAGCGTCTTTCAGAGGCTGTGTAAGAACTTTTTATTTGAAAAGGCATTTGGCCGGAGGAGATTTGAGGGTGGTCAGGGGAGGGGGGGGGGGCAAAGGGGATTGGGGTGAAGTGGTGGGTGGTTTGGGGGTAGGGGTTTTGGGGGTCCGATAGAACCAGTGTGGTGTAATGGTTAAGTGTGCAGTACTTGAACTGGAAGGTAGCAGGGGACCCGGGTTCTAGTCTTGTTTTAGCTAGAAACTCACTGGGTGACCTTCGGCCAGTCATACTATTATCTCAACCTGACCTACCTCAGAGGGTTGTTGTGAGAATTAAAAGTTTTGTTAGATTGTTGTGTGAAGCACTACTGAGTGCTATGGCAGGGGGTCGCTATATAAAAATAAGATGATGGTGGGGACGGGGGGTATTGGGTGGGTTTTAGTGTGTGTTTGTTTGTTGTATTGATTTTAATGTTTCTGTGTATTATAAGTCACCCTGAGCCTCTGACATGGGCTGTGTATAAATTCAGATCAATCAATCTATAGTCTCCCCCTGGAATATACTGTGGATTTAAAGCAAAGCTTGTTTGCAGAACAGTTTTGTGTATGCCTTACAGAGTTTTCTTTATGTTCTGAATTGAAAGATACAGTTTCTCAACTTGGAAGGTCTTCCACCCTTGTGGTTCTTTTATCCAGTAGTCCGCTTTTTTTTATGGGACAGCTACAGTTGCAGCCAGGAAGGAGGAACTGAACCCCGTGGAAGCTTATCCAAATGGATTTGGGGGGGGTGCGCACAGGGGAAACCTGTCTTTTGCGTCTAGCTGCGGCTTATTTTAGCCTGTCTTACAACAGAGTTTCGGCAGCCTTCAATGGGAAAGCCATAGAAGGTTAAAAATGGATAGTGAATTTGAGATACTGGGACCAGTTGCATGCCACGCGCAACCTGCACACAAACTGCGCACATGTCCATTGATAGCACATTGTGCTGCATGGAACCCGTGTGGATCTCATGCGGATCCTGCTTGGGATTGTGGCCACTACCGGATTTGACACAATGGCCTGAAAACCTGATTCATCTTGGATCCATATCTTTCCACACCCTGGAGATCCCATTCAGGCTACATACATTGAGTGAGCTTCCAGATTTGGGACAAGCGTTTATCTTTCGATGCATGCGAGGTCCGTTGTTAACAAGGCCCCAATTATCCATGATTTGATCTTGGATGGGGCCGTGGACCTCACATGCATCACGGAGACCTGGCTGGATGATCTGGCCGGTCCAACTTTGGCGGATCTGGTTCCAGCTGGGTATGCCGTGCAGCATCAGCCCCGCATGAGCGGCCGGGGAGGAGGCGTAGCTATTGTTTTTAGGGAAGACTGGCCTGTTAGGAGGTATCCAGTGCCGGAGATTGTGGGTGTAGAGGCTCTGCACGTGGTGATCGATTTGGCTGGGGGCAAGCTAGGGGTGCTGCTGGTGTACCGGGCCCCTTCATGCCCGGCGGCATCCCTTACCGCTCTAGCGGAGCTGGCCTCGGAGGTGGTGTTGGGCTCCCCCAGGACTTTGGTTCTGGGGGACTTCAACGTCCACGCCGATGCCGGCCTTGTTGGGGCGGAGCGGGAGTTCATGGCCGCCATGGCAACTATGAACTTGTCCCAGGAGGTGATCTGCCCGACCCACGTGGGGGGACATATCCTCGACCTGATCTTCGGCTCTGGCCTTGAGGCGGGGGGTCCGGTTGTGGGGGAGGTGACAGCGGTGCCCTTGTCGTGGACGGACCATTACCTCCTTCAGGCCGGTCTTTTAGCGCGCCCCCTCCAGAAGGGGAAGGGACCAGTTAGGATGGTCCGCCCTCGGAGGCTGATGGAACCCCAGCGGTTCCAGGAGGTCCTGAGGGAGCTTACCCTGGATGTGGACGGTCACTCTGTGGATGAGCTGGTCCGGCATTGGAACATCTTGCTGGAGGAGGCCATTGACAGGGTGGCTCCGAGGCGCCTTCTGCCTCGGTCTCGTCACCGCAGGACCCCTTGGTTTACTGAGGGGCTGCGGTGTATGAAGCGTGTGGGCAGGAGGCTAGAGCGACGCTGGCGTCGGACTCGGTCTGTCTCCGATCGTCTTCTCCATAGGGCCCATTTGCGGTCCTATGTGGAGGCTGTGAGGACGGCGAGGAAGGAATTCCTCGCCGTCCTCATAGCGTCTGCGAAGTCGCGTCCAGCGGAGCTGTTTCGGGTGGTGCGGGGGCTGGTTAGTCCGGCCTCCCTCCGCCTGGATGGGGACTTGTCCCGGGCCCGCTGTGAGGAGTTTGTCATCTACTTCGCAGACAAGATCGCTCGGATTCAGGCCGATTTCGACGCTGGGTTGATAGCAGTAGGGGAAGAGCGCGGGGGGGCGGAGGGTCCGTCTGGTCCATCTTTATGGGGTGAGTTTCAGGAAGTGACGCCAGCCGATGTGGTGGATGTCCTGGGGTCTGTGAGGGCCACGTGTTGTCAACTAGATCCATGCCCGTCCTGGTTAATAAAAGCTTCCGGGGAGACGTTGGGGACGGTGCTGGCGAGGGTGGTGAATGCGTCCCTTCGGCAGGGGAGGTTGTCGCCTTGCTTAAAAGAGGCTGTGGTGCGCCCCCTGCTGAAAAAACCATCGTTGGACGTAGACGCGCTCGCCAGCTACCGACCTGTCTCTAACCTTCCCTTTTTAGGGAAGGTTATTGAGCGGGCAGTGGCGCTCCAGCTCCAGGGTCATCTAGATAATATCGGGCTCCTTGACCCTTTTCAATCTGGGTTCCGCCCCGGCTATGGCACCGAGACGGCGTTGGTGGCCTTGGTGGACGACCTCCGCCGGGAGATGGATGCGGGATGTTCGACATTTCTCATCCTGCTCGATCTCTCGGCCGCTTTTGACACCGTGGACCATGGGCTGCTGTTGAGACGACTGCGTGACCGGGGGGGTCTGGACGGGACTGTTCTTGAATGGTTCCGTTCATTCCTCTCGGGGAGGAGCCAGCGGGTGGTGTTGGGGGAGGAAACATCGAGCCCCCGCGCCTTACCGTGTGGCGTTCCGCAGGGATCGATCTTGTCTCCATTATTATTTAACATCTATATGCAGCCCTTGGGGGAGGTCGTGAGAGGGTTCGGGGTGCGATGTCACCAGTATGCTGATGATACTCAGCTGTACCTCTCGTTTTCTACTGACCCAGACCCTGCTGTCTCGGTGCTATCCCAATGTTTGGAGGCCGTGGCGGATTGGATGCGGCGGAGCAGACTGAAGCTCAACCCAGATAAGACGGAGGTGATGGTGGTGGGGAGGGCGAAGGGGGTGGTGGCCCCCCTGGTTGGGGGGGTTTGCCCCCCTGTAGCTCAGCAGGTCCGGAGTCTGGGGGTCATATTGGACGCAGACCTGCGGCTGGAGCGGCAGGTGGAGGCAGTCGCTAAGGCTGCCTTCCGCCAGCTTTATCTGGTACGTAGGCTGCGTCCGTATGTCTCTGGCCCGGACCTGGCCTCCCTCATCCATGCCTTCGTCACCTCGCGGCTCGACTACTGCAACGCGCTCTACGTGGGGCTTCCCTTGTTCTTGGCCCGGAGGCTGCAGCTGGTGCAGAATGCGGCGGCTCGTCTTCTTACGGGGACGGGTCGCCGGGAGCACATTACACCGGTGCTCCGAGCGCTGCACTGGCTGCCGATAGTGTGCCGGGCCAAGTTCAAGGTCCTAGTGATGATCTATAAAGCCCTATACGGCCTTGGCCCCTCTTACCTTAGGGACCGCCTCGCCCTTCGCGCCCCGGAACGGCTCCTGCGGTCCGCCGGGGGTGCCCTCCTGGAGGTCCCCCGTGTTAAGCGGGGGGCCACGATGGAGCGAGCATTCTCGGTGGTAGGGCCGCGGCTGTGGAACTCCCTTCCGGAGGAAGCTCGCCTGGCCCCAAGCCTTTTGACATTTCGGCGGAACTGTAAGACCTGGCTGTTTGCCCGGGCCTTTGGGAGGGAGGGTGGGGGGGGTGATTTTAATCCCCCGCCCATTTATTTATTTATTACTGTCCTTTAGCCCTGTTTTATTGATGTATTTTATATTTATATTTTAATTGATTTTAATTGTTTTTATTATTGCTGTTAGCCGCCCCGAGCTGCATTGCAGGAGGGGGCGGGATACAAATCTATAAAATAAATAAATAAATACATTTCCAGAAAGGAAATGGTAACATTGGTCCCAACTCTTCTTGTTTATGTTGCTGACTGTGGCATTCCCAGCAAAATTAGGTGCCCGTTGTGAATCCCAAATTCACAAACTGCTCTTGCTTCAAAGAGCCTACGGTATAAAACCTCAGTAGAACCAAACCCTGTTTATATTGAGCCCTGACTTTATGTAAGTAAAGTGGCTCTAAAACTTGACATCGTATGGCCAATTTGGACTTGCAGGCAGCTCGCTCTCAAGCAGTTATCTTGAGGGTGGCTCCCTGGTTTAAATATTGGATTCAGTCCAGACTTCAAGAACCATATCCGCCTTGCCACCCTCCCTCCGCTCCTTCAAATCCCTCCTCAAAACCCACCTCTTCCTCGACGCCTTTCCCGACGCCTTCTAGAACTTTCCTCTCAGCATTTACTGTCTGCCCTCCCCCTGACTCTTCCCTAACTGCAGCCAAGCCAAGCACGTGCACCTGAGACTTCGCATCCGCTTGAATGTTTTATCCCTTGTCTCTCCCTATGTCCCCTCTCCTTGTCTCTTCTCTCCGAGTCTTTTAGATTGTAAGCCGTAGGCAGGGACCGCGTCCATCTCATTGTTCTGTAAAGTGCCAGGTACACAGCTGGTGCTATACAAGTGCTTATAATAGTAGTAATAATAATAATAATCTATCAATTGCATATTGCCAAACACAAATCTAGCAAATGCTCTGGTATAATGAGCTCTAGTCTCATGGTAGCTCGTTATATACTGTATACAGAAAGGAGGGTGATGGAACAATAGTATCCCTCCGAGTAATGGGCATACGCTCCATATTGTGCAGGGCATCTAAGATCTGGCTTCAGCTTTTAAAGTTGTTCTGGCTTCTCACTTCGCCATTGTGAATCTTGGAATAGAAGTCTCTGCTTCCACCAAGTGAAAGCTGGTTGGAAAATGCACTTCATAGTCGCATCGGGTACAGCCAATCAGAAAGTACCTTTCATTTAGTGAGGGTAAGGAAAAACCGATGGGAGTATGGCAGGAGTTAAGCAGGTGGGGTCCAAAGCCTAGTTCTAGCAATGGAAAAACTCCTGGAGGGAGCTGGGGTGTGTGTGGATTTGAAGGGCTTAGACCAGGCAAAGTGAACTCTCACCGGGGGAGGGGAGGCTTAGGAGCTAGATTGGGGGACCTGTGATTGTTAGCTGAGTTTCTGGAAGCCCAGTAAATTGATACTAGCTTTTAAAATAAGCCACTACAAGTCTGGTGGCCAGACCTGTATGCATGCGATCCAGGTGTCCTCAGGTTATCTACCAAGACCCCTTTCCATTGGCTCCCACCTCTAGAACACCTCAGCAACCTCTCTTGGGAGTACAGAGCAGTACTGCCCTTTAGAGAGAGCCTAAAGGGAGGTTCTCCTAGCCTGTCTCCTCCTCCTCAGAATTGCTCTCTGGGGCACTGGTTCTGTTGTCGTCACCAGAGGCGATCTCTGTAAGGCTGGTCCATCTCCCCCGACTGATCTACTGGAAACTAGCTTGTGGTCTTCCAGTAGATCTTGGCTACCTATGCACTCAGCCATCCTGCTATGCATCATGCCAGTGATTCATATTTTCCTTTTAAGGAAATGATGTGCTATGTTAAGACATGTATTTGTCCTTTCAATATTTACAATATTTACAGAGCACAGTAGAGACTGGCAAGCCATGTGCTGCAGGATGGGGGATAGAACTGACTAGATTATTGTGTAAAATACAGTTCCATCTATTCTTTTACAGCAAATTAGTAATGGCATAAAGTTCTCCTAGATGCTCATTGATTGTTTGTTTTTAGATTTTTATTCGGCCCCATTCTGGGTATCTGGGCAGATCACATTATAAAAAGATAAAATGCAAAATAAAGCCCCCAAAATACTAATATAACCCTGCCCCAGGATCTAATCCTGCCTGTTAAATGCCTGACTGAACAAATAGTCCTTACACTGCCTATAGAAGATGCTCAAACTAGTGATTAGGTGAACCTCCAGGGGAAAGGAGTTCTAAAACTGTAGAGCAGCCACTGAAAATGTCTGTGTGACCTGGGCTAATAATGAAACTTGAAAATGGGTGCTCTCGGCTATCTTGGAGGCTTCGTAGGGACATAAGGAGGAAGGCAGTCCTTTAGATATCCAGAGCCCAGGTTGTTTTTAGCCGTTATCCAGTTACGTTGACCTGGTTAATATTGTTCTGAAATAGTAAAACGATCTGATGAGGGGTTCCCAAGCTTAAGTGCATATGTGACCCTATTTTGGGATAGTAGAATCCCCCCCAGCCTAGATAGTAATAAAGACATGCAAAGTAGATAATGTTTCTCCAGCCGATTGGGATTGTGACCTCATTTGGGATCCTGGCCTACACTTTGGAAATGTCTGAATTCGCCTGCATCTAGGGAAAAATAGAAACAAAACTTTGTTTTTTTTAAAAAAGCACTTTGCTGTTGGAAAGCATTCTAGCAGAAAGCAAACCAAATATGGGATGAACAGTATGCCCAATAAGAATTGGTTCCTCATTTCATGGTTTGGGGGTAGGGAGGTCACACAGGAATTTTGTGGCAGAGCTAGGGAACTGAAACCAATTCCCCAGAATCCCAGTGAAGCATTAACTAGGGATGTGTGAACGTGGTTCGGGCCGAACTCGGGGTGTTCAGTCCGTCCGTGAACCCCCCAAACCGAACTGCCCCCCGCCCGAACCAAGTTCGGGTTCCTAACCCATTCGGGTGGGGGGCAGGGTGGAACCCGGTTTCCCCTCTCTCAAGGCTGCGTGGGTGGAAGGGGCACTGGAGCTCACCTTCCCCCCCCCCGCCCCCGCGCAGCCTACTAAAAATTTTTTTTTTAAAAAAAATCTCCCACCCCAGGAACACCCCTACCTAGTGGTGCCGGGGCTCCGGTCCTGCAGTGGCGGCGGGTCTGGCTCCGGTGGCGCTGCGGAGCGCTTCAGTCGTCTGCTAGGCCTTCCGGGTCAGGTAACCAGGTCAGGTGACCCTGGAGGCCTTAAGTGCTCTGCTGCCGTCGCCGGACCCGGGGCCGGAGCCCTGGCACCACCAAGTAGGTCAGGCTCCAGGCCTGGGGCCGGCGGCGGTAGCGGGACCGGCTCTGCCGGTGGTAGCGGAGCGTTTCAGGCTTCTACCAAGCCTTGCAGGTCACCTGACCCGGAAAGCCTAGTAGAGGCCTGAAGCGCAGTGCTGCTGGAGCCGGAGCCGCCACCGCAGGACCTGGGGCCGGAGCCATGGCACCACTAGGTAGGGGAGTCCCTGGGGTGGGGGGTTTTAGGGGAAAAAAATTGTTAGTAGGCTGCACCGGGGGGGGGGGAGGTGAGCTCCGGCATCCCTTCCACCCGCACAGCCTGGAGGAAGGGGAAACCGGGTCACCCCTGCCCGCTGCCCAAATGGGTTTGGCCCCCCCCGAACGGCTTTAGGCCGGATCCCCGAACCACAAACTGTTTTGGGGGGCCCGAACCCCGAACGGGCCAAACCCCTGAGTGTTCACATACCCCTAGCATTAACCACAAGACCCTCGTTCCTCTCCAGTGTTTCATGATGTTACTGTTGTTGGCTAATGGGAAAACCACCTACAGAAAAAGAATTACTCATTCCATGTAGTGGAGAGGAGCATGTGTCTTCCAAGAACAGTTGCTAACTGATGATTCTCTAAGACTTCACTGATGCAAGGTAATATCTTCCAGTAAATACAGCTTGTACTTGATTGCTATTTGTACTTCACTTTTTTTTTTCATCAGCAGGTCCCCAAATGCACCAACTCTTGTTTTACTTTTAGGAAACAGTCCTAGAAAGGTGAAGTGATTTTTCTCAAGCTGGTGATAGAGTTTGGGTATGGCATCCAGTTCTTCTAAGGGCTTGTTCAACATGGTATAGCATGGGACATAAAGAAAAGCTATAATATATTTGAACATATGAATGCTCTGCAGTGTGTGTGTGGTTAATTACAACACAAGTTCATCTTTTAGAACTGTTGTCCTTCATTAGTGTCTATACCTTACATTATTTATTATCCCCAATGAGGGGAGGTGTGTGGCTATCACCTGTTGGTAACTTTCTTATTACTATTGTAATGCATGAACATTACTAAGGGGTAACCGCTCTAAAGATGTCATAGCTAACACTCCAGAGCATTTTCATGTTCAGATACACCTAGTGTTTTCTCAGCAGGGTATATACCCCTCATCAGAAGTTGGAACATATGAACAAATGCTACGTGTTGGTAAAGTTCTTATTCACAGAGCTGCACGTTGAAAATGGTTCATGGTTTTTATATTGCCAGTCGTTCACATAGGTGTTGCTCAAGTCCCTTGAGAGTGATGATTTGTCCTTATGACATTTTGAACAAGATTAATTTGCCAGTGATATAGCATGATCTTCCATCGTGGTAAACATTATCCACTGTGTGGCAACTGCACATTGTCTGCATATTAAATATTAGGTCAAGCAGCTTGTGTGCATAAAATATGTTGCTCAAATAAACATAACTGTCCTCAGGAACACATTAGCATGGTGGTCCTCTTGCACCTTGGGAGATTAGAATAGGGTTCAGGGGCAGCTGGTGGGTTTTTAGTTTGGAGGGGCAGTAAGGCCGTCCGGCCCATTGGTGGGCGGAGCCAGGGCAACGGTAGGCAGAGCCAGGGCATAACCCAGCAGCAAGGAGTTCCCAGGATTCACATCAGATGGAAGAAAACACAGTCTACAATGCACATCAAGCTTAAAATGAATAATGTATAAACCCCAAACACAGGGAAACACTGGCACAACACAGCAGCAAGGAGTTCCCAGAGTT
>QEPC01000842.1:1511537-1533379 GCA_003113815.1 Sphenodon punctatus
ATCCCCCCCTGGGGTTGGGGAGGTTGGGTACAGGGTGTGGGAGGGAAGGATCAGTCAGCTTACCTGGCGGTGGATGGGGGGGGAGCTGAGCAGCATATGGCAGGCAGCGGGAGCGCCAGAAACTTGCGCGCGGCGTGACTCTCTCTCGGGGGACTGAGGCAAGGAGGAAGCACGCATGCGCGCTGCTCCCCCTTCCTCAGTCCCCCGAGCCAAGCTATCTCGCCAGGACTGTCAGCGCGACCGCCCTGGTGAGATCTTCCATTGCGCCCATTGAGCGCAATGGAAGGCTGTAGCCCCTCCCTCCACAGCACGTCCCATACGTGCTGTGGACGGAGGAGTTCAGCTGCCCAAATCGCGTTTTCCATAGGAAAATACTTTGGGCGGCTGAGCAGTTGAACCTTTTTTGTCCTTTCGGGGACCCACTCCCTCTCCCAGTGGAGTGGGTGGGTCCCCGAAGGGAGAACGAGTTCAGTGACAGCTACAGCAGCCTCTGCAGCAGCTCAGAGCCTGCTGTAGCTGTCATAAGTGGTGGTGCGGGGTTGTTGTTTTTTTTAAACTGTTAAAGCTGCGGCGGTGGCCCCCGCAGGGCTTTTGTGGGGCACCGCCCATAGTGCCCTGCAGGGGGAGCCGCGACTGATAGGGTTAGTATTAGAGCGCAGGAGCGCTCTAATAGTTAAGGTGTGGTGCATGCTACATTATAAAGCCCCGTTCTATTTTTTTTCTAAAATCGGCATGATCAAAGTTAGGATTGTGATGTTTGTTGTGGAGTATCACTGGGGTAAATGGTTCATGGTGTGAAAATTTCAGCTGAATCTATTGTATAAAAGCTGAGATCGCAGTTTGAAAACTGCACTTTCAAGCCTGACTTTTCATTTAGTCAGACCATCTCAGTCTGGGCAGGGTGGTGGGAAGGAGGAATTCTCCTTTTAGAAAACTAAAGGAGACTGCCAGGAGATCCCTTTGGGGTTTTATTTGTAAATCTGATGAGTAGGTTTAAAGTTATGGGGTTGTGAAAAACCCCGTGTTAGCCTAGGGAGAGGAGTGCTGCTCACCACCTCTTCTCCTGTCTTCCTCTTCCCTGAGTAGGGCTCAGGGCAATTGTGCCTGGAGGGCTTTGCGGGTGAGTGTGTGTGTGTGGGAGGGGAAGGAAGCAAGGGCGGGGGGGAGCGCGCTTTGTATTTAACAAAACGCATCGATATTCCATAGTCAAAAAACCTCCCATTTACAAGAAGAGTTAAGGCTCTTGCAAATTCAATTATGCACTAAAAAGCATGGAAATTGCAAGTTAAGGCTCCCGCCTTAACTTCCATGCCATGTTAGCAGTAAAGACATTGTATGGTCTCGCACATTGTGCTTATTTACAACTTAGGCTCCATGCACCCACACTTTGCCTTTGTCATTCAGCCCCAATCCTATTCCTCTGCAGGTTGGGGGCAGCACTGAAACTGGGGACAGGAGGGTGTGAGTTTGCCCCTCACTCCCTCCATTTCTTTTATTCTTTCATGTTGGTTGAGGAGAATGGGACAGCTGACTAACTGCTCACAACCCTCCCTCTTACCCACTAGTTCCCACTGCCCTCCCAGAGCACAGTGAAGCTAGGTACAGTTGTACACAAATGTTTGTTTAATTAAAACTAAGTTGGGTATGCATTGAAATTAATTAAATGGAATGGCTGTTGGAAGGAATGGAGGCAACAGCAATGCCAATTTCTAAATAAATACTATTGTCATTCCAACATTCAGTTAACTGACTGAAATAATACAACACAGCTGTCTCTCTGGGAGTACATGGGGAAGGTAAGAAATAATGAGGAAGGCACCAGATGCAGTAAGTAGAATGGTTGGAATGATAGGGAAAAATTCAAGGAGTGTGCAGTATCAAGTAAGTGGGTGGGATGACAGGAGAAATTAGAAATAGTTACAGTAACAAGGTTCTGAGTGAAATAACTGATTCAGAAGACGAATGGGATACCAGGGGGAGCAGTCCTGTCATTTAATCCATTTACCACAGCTGACACCCTACCCTTTGAGTCCCAATAGCCTCCCTCCCTTTTATTCCACTTCCTCCGTGTGTGTGTATCATTCCACACACACCCTTCCTTCTGTTCCATATGACACACACAGATAAAAGCTCTGTGAGAAATACAATGTGAAGTTCTCTGTGAGGGGAGTGAGGGGCAACTTGGACCCAGGACTTCTGGGTTGTCGTCACAAGGTTGAGAGCTGAGCAGTGCAGAGGAGAAAAAGCTAGGAACCAGGACTATTGAGTTGCTTTTGAAGGGAATGCAGCCTACTGGATTAGAGTGTGGTGGAGAGGCTGGAAGCCAGGAGTCCTGAATTCTCTGTTCAAGGGTTGGGACCAAGTAGATTAGAGGGAGAGAAGGGGTGAGAGCCAGAACTCTTAAGTTCTCTCTTTCTTAAAGAGGAAACGGAGGGGGTGATTGGCCAGCTCCTGTCCCCAGCTTCAGCATTGCCCCCAACCTGCAGAGGAAAAGGATTGGGGCTGAAAGATGAAGGCAAAGTGTGGGTGCATAGACCCTAAGATGTAATGGAGCACAATATGCGAGACTGTACAATGTCTTTACTGCTAACATGGAATGAAAGGTAAGGCAGGAGCCTTAACTTGCAATTTCCATGCTTTTTAGTGCATGATTGAATTTGCAAGAGCCTTAACTCTTCTACTAATTCCATAGTTAAAAAACCCCTCTGGTTTACTAATGTAAATGGTTGCTTAATTATTAGGCAATGCAATCATCACACTTTATCATATGCATTTATATATTTTAAAAACAACAACGTAGCATGCTGACGAATGTCGGCTCTAAATAGATGTTCCTATTATGCCTGTATTAACTCTGATTAAGCTACTCAATTATAACATTTCTTAGATGCCTACAAGCAATAATGTCTGAAAACAGAAGTTAATGATATTTGATGCCCCTTCACATCATAGGTCTAGAGTCATAGTTATTTAAGGCCAGATGGAGGTTTTTATCATCTAATCTCACCTCATGAATATAGGCTGGAGAAACTTTCCCAGCATTTCCTGTATGAATTCTTCTTGGGCCTAGAGCATGTCTTCTTAAAAAGACACCCAGTCTGTCAGATTTTCAAGTAATAGGAAACTCGCAATTTCCTTACCCTACTATTTACCCTTAATTTGTGCTTAATTTGTATTCCAAATCTGTCTGGTTTCAGTTTCCCTCCAGTGGACTTCATTATGTCTTTGTCTGCAGATTGGAAATGTCTGCCATCAGCATCTCATGCCTACATCTTATGAGCTATGGACTTCTGCTTTTGTTATTTGGACTGCAAAATTCATGCAGCAGTCCTAAAATAAACTCTTTTAAGACTTGAATTCAAAGCTTGCGGGCAGCTAGTTTCCTGCAAAAGGAGGGAAATAGTCCAAAGGCAGGAAAGCTTTCTTGAAAAATGAAACCACTTTTGTGTTGTGGTAGGAGGAGAAAACATGGAATAGGAGAACTGAATGTTTACTCTTTGCAGGAAAAAACAGTTGCAGCAAAATATTTCCAGTAGTCTGACCTTCTATCTGAATAATTGGAATAGACAGAAATGGTTCATTTTGCAAATACATTCAGATGTGGTCATATTTGTGTAAAACTATCTATTTGATGTGTAGTTGAAGCCCCAGAAAACCATTACTTGCTCTTCTCGGTATCCTCTCCTGCTCTGTTTTGGCTGTCTTACTCAGTGAATAGTACATTGAGTTCCAAAAGGTTCATTTCAATAAGTAGGTGTTTATTTATTTTATTTATATTTCTTAGCCGCCCCCTCATGCCCATGGCATCCCGGGGCAGCTTACAGTGTAGAAATAGCTTAAAACAACAATGAAACATGGAAAAATTCAAACATCTAAAAACCCACCTAACCCCCCCAAGCCTATTAACCCAATCCCCCCTCCCCTCCTCCGAAGGCCTGAGAGAACAGCCAAGGTTTGCAGAAGGCCAACCGATTTGGGTCCAGACGGGCTTCCTCCGGGAGGGAGTTCCATAGTTGCGACCCAGCCACCAAGAATGCCCTCTCCATCGTGGCCCCACGCTTTGCACGGGAGACCTCCAAGAAGGTGCCCCCAGCAGACCGAAGGGGTTGCTCTGGGGTGCGGAAGGTGAGGCGATCCCTGAGCTTTGAAGGGCCAAGACCGTGTAGGACTTTATAGGCCAAGACCAGCACCTTGAATCTGGCTCGGTACGCTATAGGCAGCCAGTGCAGCGTGCGGAGCATGGAAGTGATATGCTCCCGTTGGCCTGTCCCCGTCAGGAGACGAGCCGCCACATTCTGCACCAGCTGCAGCCTCTGAACCAGCATCGAGGGAAGCCCCACGTAGAGCTCGTTGCAGTAGTCCAGCCTTGAGGTGATGAAGGCACGAATGAGGGTGGCCAGGTCGGGTCTGGAAATATATGGACGCGGCTTCCACAGCAGATACCCCAATTGACAGACTTTCCGCTCACTGTTCCTTTACTGCTTACTGCACTGCTGAGGGTACCCTTTTAATTTCAGGCTGTTGCTGCTGCATTTCTGAGCCAATCATTGTGTGGCTAGCCCACCCCTTTACCTCCCCCCTCCACTGCTGCTTAACCTCCATTCCAGATCCTCTAGTCAGAATTGTTGTTCTATGGTGTTTTTTGCTTTGATCAATCTGCAACTGGATTGCAGATGGGTAAAGGAATTTGCATACCAGCCAATGAGCGACAAGGCAGTACAAGGGAAAATGGACCGCAAGAAATGCGGTATTGCGTCGGGGTTGCCTGTAGAGACTTGAAATGGACACCAAAGTGGTAAACGGGATTCCAGTAGGCAGACAGTCTGTAAATTGAGAAACAAAATATTAGTCAAGACAGTAACAAGACGTTCTTGATTCGACCGATACAGTATTGGGAACCGGGATTTTGACGAGATTTCCTGTTTTGGCAAAACCTCACTTCAGCACTTCTTTTTATTCCTAATAGCCCTGTCATGTGCAGCAGGCAGCAGATGGGAGACTGACGGGGCCAAAGCACCGTGAACTACACTCTGCTTCCCACAAACATTAAGAGTACAACGGGGTCTGTTGGTGCCACATGCATATGTGAAATTACATTATGTGGGACATCGCAACAAGTTAAATGTAACCTAGAAAAAATAAAACAAACCCAAACCTCTTGCCGGGTGGCTGAGCTTGAGGTTTTTGTATATCTGTGTTTTGGAGGTGTAAGACTCATGTGCATAATTCTGTCCCCTTCTTGGATGGCCCTGCCCCTTAAACATCCTATGAGATGTGGCCTTTCTTAAACAGGCAGCATGAAGTGTGTAGCCATAGAGGCATATAAAGGAACATACCAGTGCAGCAGTGTGCATTTAAATGTATGGAAATGCTTATGTATAACTAATCGCAGCCTTTAGGCTACTACTAGCCATTTGCTAACATTGTCCCTGATGTTGCAAAAGCAAATTAGTAAGCACAGCAGCTCTGTGTGCTAAAAGTAAACAGTGACTGATTACTTAAAAACTAGGAGAGGTGGAACAGTGGAGAACAGATCATTTGGAAGGGAAATGGTACTGAGGGTGAAGGGCATTGAAGAAGGGAGGAAGGCTTAAGACTGTGGAAAGCCTTCCTTCTGGGGGTTGGGGTTGGGTGAGGAATTAAACACAAGAAAAAAGATGTGGAGAATCCTGGACAAAAACAGCAGCATACCATCCATTTTTGGCCCAGACTAAATCAATAGCAGAGGAGTAGCAGGCATACTGTTTAGCCATTGATCTTACAGTGATTCGTGGGAAGAGAATGTTACTTTTCTCTGCAAGATGGCAAAAATATTTCCAGTAGTTATCTATGGACCATATATTTTTTTTTTCTATCCTTTTCTAGTGGGTGAAAAAGCCAAGAGGTGACAGTGTCCGTTAAAGGGAATGAAATGTATGGAATTTCTCTATTAAAAATAATGAAAGGTAACGTGCATTAATTATTCTGCGCTGGTGAGTTGACGTGCTAAGGAAACAAGCAGCAGGAATGGTACATATGAATAATGCCTAGAGGAGGGTGTATTGTCCTGGAACTTCACCCCTAGTTAACATGACATAATGAAGACCGGGTTGGAATGCAATTCTGAGTGGCTGATTCTGCATTGATGTGCATACCATGGGCATTTCACCAGATGCCTGGTAGCTGGGAGGAAACATGGGGTCATTTCAGGCTTGTGTCTGAATGATAGACTGTACATGCAACTTGGAGCAAGATGGTGACTGCACAAAGGTTTTCTGGTTGAAAAAGTGCTAAGCTTATCATTCATAGGAGAAAGTTAGTTGATTTGGCACCTCTGTTACAGAGGCGCCCCTCAGTTAAATGGATTGTTGGTGAGTGTAATGAGTTAGACAAAAGTTGCTGTGGAAAGAGTAAGGCCTTGTTGCCTTGAGGTGCTGGGGCAGGTTTTTCTTCTGTTTAACAGGACTGTATAGTGTGTTGCTCAGTAAAAATGGCTCATACATCTGATATCTAGGTTTTCAGAGCCTGTCTTCAACTTGTGCCTTGCCATTTTTCATGTAAATTACACCTTTGCATGTGCGATATGTAACATCTTTCCAAATACTTGTGTCTAAAACAGGTAGCTAAAGCAGCTAAGTAGTCTGCACCAAAAACTATTTGCACTGGCAGTTGTGTTCAGAGAAAAGTTAGGGTTTGCAGTTATCCTTGGGGCTTTTTGTAGCCTTCACATTCTGTTTTCTTAACAGGAGATGTTCAAGAAATGAAAGCTGCCTATGACCTTTTTCTAATGTCACTTTAATTTTCAAGTTCCTTTCAAGTATCTAATTAGCCAAACTTTTGTTGGTTCAATTAGTGGAATATTGAAATAAGTGCCAAGAGAAAGTGATAGTTGAGGTGTTAAAACCTAATGTAGAAATGTCCCCTTCAGCACAAAAATTGTAGAGATGTCCCCTTCAGCACAAAAATTGTTTAGGAACTACATTTATTATTACATTGCAGGTAGTAAATATGCAAGACTTTTTGTGAGATTGCCTTGGAAAAAATCATTTCGTTGAGAAGTCATTTTTCAAATGTAACTTTAGATTTTTGAAGTTCCTGTTTGGTACGGGGGCTGGCGCAGTAGTTTCCTGCATGGGAGGATCTGTTGGTACAGAGGCATCCGTCCATACGGAGGCTTCTCCCAGTACCAGGGCATGGGCCGGTGCAGAGATGTCAGTTTTTGCAGTTGGGCCCCTTGCTTCTGTGGCTCCGATTGGTGCATGAGCCACTCTCGGTGCAGTGACGGTCTGAGCGGAGTGCCTTTGAATAGCAGATTGTAGCTGAGGCAATGGATCTTTTGCCCCCATGGAAGGAGGAGTGGAGGCCATCCTTTTAGGCGATGTCGGAGCCCCGGCAGAATGAATGGGGGAGCCACTGTGGGGTAGGAGTGCCCTTTCAGTGATGTGGAATTGGAGCCTCCTTTTACAGTTTTCTAGAGTCCATTTCGAGAGACTGCTACAGGCCCAACAGCCGTAAGTTTTGTGGGCCTCACCCAGACAGAAGAGACACTTGTCATGTGAATCCATAAGAGGGATCGAAATGGGGCAGTTCTGAGGGAGATCCTTTAGTAATTGGGAATAATATGAGGGATTAGGGGCTTGGCAAGCAAGGCAGAGGTGCTCCGTTCTGGTGGCTAGATTGAGATGCCAAGTGAAGTTCTGTTTGCTTTCTGCCCAGGAATGAGTATGAGGCTATGCCAACAATACAGCTCTGAATGTGCCAGTAGATAGGTGTCTGATTCAGGTAGGTGGTGGGGAAGTTAGGTGTCTTTTTTTTAAAATGTATAGCGTGGAAGGGAACTATGCTAGAAAATTATACCCCAATGTAGTTTTAGAATTGGGTTCTGCTGTAGCCTTGTGGATAAGGTGTTGGCTGTGGCCTTGGGCAAGCTGCTATCTCAACCTCCGCTCCTCATCTGGAAATGGTAGTAATAATGACCTACCTCCACAGGGTTGTTGTGAGTATTAACGAGATAAGGAAATTGTAAAGTGCCTTGAACACTGAATGTGCTATCAAAATGCTAGATAAAAAAATTGTAGGGTGGAATATTTAAGTGATTGCCAAACACAATAAATGAAATGAAGGTAAAAGTAAAGTTTGTGGGAGCAGAGTTAGACCACTGCTGAACTTTGTGAGCAAAAGCCATTTGAGCCTTTTGACTTGAGGCTTGTGTTATGCTGTGACACAGATGAGACTCCCTTTCTAATCCCTAGCTCTTATTTTCCCCAGGGCAGCCAGGGTTTAGGAGTGCACATGAGGGCATATGATCAGATCAAGGAATGGGTGTTTCTTGTAATTTTGAGTCTTGCTTGATTGTAAAGAAAATCCTCTTTTTTCATGTTAGAAGCCTAGTGGCTGTAGTGCAGCCATGTGAGGGAGGAGGAGGGTTTGCTTAGGGGTGGGACTCGGGGCAAATTATCAATTTCGGTTTCTTGCAGTTTCAGGTCCCCTGTGTCTCAAATCTCGTATCGGTGTCGGTTCTTTTTCCCATTGACTTCAATGGGAAAGAGTACCACCCTCTGACTCCGAGACACCGGGGAGCTGAGAAAGGGAAAAAAAAAATCAAAAATCCAGGCACTCAAAACCCAAAAACCCTCACTCTTGACCTTGAAGGGTGGGGATCCATTACCCCAACACCCTTACCTGCCAGGGCCTGGCTTTACCCCATCTCCACCCCCTGGGCCCCTGTAAAGTTACTTAACGTTGCTGGTCTGGAGGGTTGGGATTGCTGTCGGCGGCTGGACTTCCTCCACTGCTGGCTGGAGCTGACTCCGCTGCCAGTTTGCTGGGCCTAATCTTCTTCTGTTTTCTTTTAGGTCGCCAGTCTGGAGCTCTGAGAAACGCTGCCGTATTGGCAGCACAAATGCGCAAAATGGCCGCTGAGGCTGTTCTGTGCATTTGCATCCCTAATCCAAAATGGCCCCAATAAGGCAGCATTTCTCGGAGCTCCAGACCAGCAATGGTAAGTAACTTTACAGGGGCCCCGGAGTTGGGGTAAAGCTTGGTACTGGCGGGTGGGGCTGTTAGAGTTAATGGATCCCCACCCCCACCCTCTGAGGCCAGGGGTGGGGTGGGGGTGGGTGGAGGTTTCTCCCCAACTCTTCCCATTGAAGTCAATGGGAGGATTTCTCATTTACTTTAATGGGAAGATCCGATAATTGGGATCTGAGAGGGCCCAATTATTTGATCTCTCAGTTTTTAACTGAAAGTGGCCATTATCGGCCACTTTTGGTTAAAACCGAAACAGAGAGTCCATCCCTACAAACTAGTATATGAGAGCTAGAGATGAAGAGCATGCTTCATGCTAATAATTCCACTTCCATTCTTTAAAAGGGCTGTCCATAAAGGATAGATACAAATTAATACTATTCCTTCAGTAAAATGGGATGTTGCATCTAACTTTTGTTGTTTGTCTAATTTCCTTGTGCAAAGTAAACACAGCCTTGTTTTCTGGTGCTATAGCTCAGTACTGTAATAATTGGACTGCAAGCACTGCAGGGAAGTTGTATTAAATCGCTGTGTTGTAGTTAGGAAAACAAGAGCTGACAAACTCTCCAGCTAGTGTAAAGCAGTGTGACACTACTAAGGCCAGCAAAACAATACTGATTTTTAAACCAGCAAAGACAGTGGCTCAATGTGTTCTATAGGGCTGTTCATTCAGGTTTTGAGTAAACCCAGCATTTCCCTGAAAACATAGTATCCAATGTCTCGAACTGGACCCCCCCAAACTGCAGCACATATCCAGCCTGAAGTTGGGCTGCTCTCCGACTCTGGTATGGTGCACCAAATAGGGCATCAGGGGCACTGCCCCTCCTGGCCCCCGACACCACCGGACCCTGAAAATTGCTTGCAGGAGGCTGCAGTAATGGTGCGGCTTGTAATCCACTTGCGGCACCATCTTGCAAGTTGCTGGTGCCGCACTTCCAGGTATGGGAGAAACAACTGTACATGCATGAGAGCAGCACATGCACAATTTCGTGATTGAGGTGGCTGCTACTGCCACAATGAGCCGCCCTGGAAAAGAGCACAGGCTCTGAGAGAGGAGTCGCATGGCTGAGTGGGAGAGGGAGGGAGCCTTTGCCTCACTCGGTATGGAATACCGCTTGGGACAAACGACTGTATTTTGTGGTATAGGCAACTGGCTCCACTGTCCATACCAAGGTAATGGCAAATTGCAACTGTGGCTTTTAGCCAAGGGAGGCAGAGCAATAGAGCCCTATGGGAGCTCTTTTAAAGGGTGCCTGAGCGACTGGAGCTGATGCCCAGGGCCGAGGTAGGAGGTGAGTGAGTGAAGGGTGAGGGGTGGTGTTGCCACGTGACTGGTTGGAGCTGTACGCACGTGCTCAGCCTTTTCAGCCTTGCCTTTTTCTGGTGGGATTATTGGATGGAGTACAATGCAGCAGAACCAACACGTGGAATGCCACGGCACAGACAATAAGTGAAGCAGTCAGAGTGAGCACTGAAAATCCCTGAACTAGTTTACTCTTATAAGAATGGGCTCTGTGGGGAAGAGAGAGAGGAGGTTTGGGAGTTCTGTGGGGGAGAGAGGCATGAGGGACAAGGAAAGGGAGGACTTTAGGGCTCTGTAGGAGGGAGGGTTTGGGGGTTCTGTGGGGGAGAGACATCAGGACAATGTTTGGGGGTTCTGTCAGGGAGGGAGGATTGGGAATGGGGCAAGGAAAAGGAGGGGGTTTAGGGTTCTGTGGGGGAGAGAGGCAGGGGGACAAAAGGGGTTGAGGGTTCTGTGGGGGAGATTGTGCCCTAATATTGTCTTTGATAATGACTTACTCTTTGCCCTTAAATCAGTCACTAAAAGCATTCTGATGCTATAGGTTTTCTGTGAGGGATCATATGATACCAACTGAGTTCTGACCAGGTTAGAAATATCTTTGCAAGATCCTTCCTTCCTTCCATCTATCTTTAGATAGGTCCATTAGCAGCTATTAGCCAGATAGGGTTGGGGAACAAAACCCTTTACTATCAGGAGCCTGGGGATGACCCACAGGGAATGGATAGCATGGTGACCTGTTGGGTGCTTCTCCCAGGCCCCCATGATTGGCCACTGTCCTAGACTGGATGCTGGTCTCGATGGACCGTTGGTCTGACCCAGTATGACACTTATGTTCTTATGCTCTCTCTCTCTCTCTCCAGGATGACTTTGCTAGTGTCCCCCTAATGTGTGTGTAGCGTGGTGTGCTTTCTACTTCAATTTAGTAGTGGTAGGGTTGTTTAATTGTTAGTAAGGTACTTGGTGGATTTAAAGTGTTAAGGGGCATGTATTGTTGATGTATATGGGATGGAGAGGAGCCTGGAGGATGGGGGTGGGGGGGAGGAGTCTCCAACTTGTGAGCTGGATGGAGTATTGTTGCTGATTGTGGTGGTTTTTTATGCATTTTGAGATTTTCCAAAAATATTGGGATTGAAAAATAAGCAATGGTTTGGCCCAGGACCCCAGGCAGCAGGGAAATGAGTGCATTCTCCATCTTGTGAGCTGGAAAGGGAATGCCTCTATCCTGAGAGCTGGGCATTGCCAATGCTGCATTTTGTGAACAAGCAGTGCTTGTTGTCAAAGAGCATTAATGAACAGTTTTCTGTTTGGTTTGAAAGTAATTGTGTTTCCAAAGAATTTATTTGGCGACAAAGATGTTTGGTATTTTATCCTGGACAGATTTGGGGGTGGAGGGGAAAGTTTTGTGACTTTTTTGTGCCCCCATGCACACTGGACTCGCTTAGATGGATGGCTCTGTTTTTTGCTAAAACTGCTATCCTTGTGTGCATGTGCTGTTCCATTGATCATGATCGTGTGTGTGTGCAATTTTAGGCTTGGCTCCGCCTATTGTTGTCTTGGCTCCGTCCACTGGTGGCCTGGCCCCACCCACTTCTGGTCCTGTCCTCCACCCCACCAGCCTTAGAACCCACCAGCTGCCACTGCTCCAACTCTAAATTTAGCCATCTGCTTGGGGAACCTGTAGTGAACCCTCCCCACCTGTAGGGGCTGCCATTGTTCCAGAACTGCAGCTTCTAGCACAGCAGTCAGGGAGAAATAAATGGTGAGTCCTCTGCAGCTTCATTCCTCCCCTCCTGCAGGCCAATGACAACAACTCACCCTCCCCTACCCCCAGCCACAGTTGAAAATCGCTGATCTAGTTTTTGGACCTGCACAGCACAACTGTGTTGTTGCTCTTTAATATTTTTGGTGTAGATTCATGCATCTGTGGTGAAACTTTTATACTATAGGTAGCAAACACGTAGGAAACTGTGCAGTCCAACAGCAGACAGATATTAAGGATATGGTAAAGCAGCCAGTTGCTACGAACTGAAATCACTTTTTAAGTCTCCTTAATACTGGTTTTATGCTATTCATGGATCGCTCTAGGAGTGCTCTCTGATTGGCCTAATATTGACTCTTTTCATATCCGTTCATAAGAAACACTAGGCTTCTAACTGAGATACACTGGTTGTAATTTTACTTTTTAAACACAGAAAGAGAGAGAGAGTGCGCATGCGTGCGCTAATATTAGAGGAATTCTTATTTGTGAGGAGGCACAGTACAGACCCTTTTATATAGCTCTCTTCTCACAGGTTGTGGTGATCTAACTTCCTTTTGTTAGTCTCTCTCCCGCCCCCCCCGTGACCCCGTCCAGCACCCGCCCTCATGTGGCCCTCCCCCTCCCCCCCCCCCCCCCCCCCCCCCCCCACTTCCTCGTACTTCATATGTAGAGTGGTTGTGCATCCAAAATCAGTAATTGCTCGGAGCATGCCATTTTTAGGAAAGGAAAGAAATTAGAGCATAGCTGTTTTACACTTGTTCAGAAGCAAGCACCTCCTATAGTTAGCATCTGTACAGCGCCAGGTACATGACCGGTGCTATATAAATGTTTGTTATTATAATAATAATAATAATAATTATAATTAATTAATAACAACTCCCAAAGTCTTATCCTTCCCATTTTTGTATGTTTAAAAATCCTTGGAAGCTTTGTCCTGTTTCCATTTGAACTGGAGAGCAGTAGCCTGTGTGTGTGTATCCATTGGAGAGACTGATATTCCTGGCGTTTTCTCAGTGCAGTGTTTTGTTTACTCCCTTTTTCAGCTAGTGCATTTCATTTGTTTTTGCTAGGAAGAGACTGGCTGGTATCTTGTAATAGAGCAGCATAATGTTATATGGCCCCTTGCGCCTTGCTTACCTCTTTGGTTTCAATACATTCTCTGTCAGAGACATCAAGCAATTTTTAATTTGTTCATTACAGCTCCAAACATAAAGTGAATTGCGCAAAAACATGTTCTTATTGTGAATCACCTTTTTAATACAGCGCAGTGCTTTTATACAATGTTAGCCTGTTTATAACAGTAAGCGTAATGTAGTGTAAGAATGTACAGTGGGAGTAGGTAGGCTGCTGAGAGAAGCATCAGGTTGTATAGCCTAGCTATAAAATTATTCTGTGCCATTACTATTGTAGGCAGTGTTTTGCTTTCTGAAAGTTTATTTTGGAGAACCTGTATTCTAGGATTGTTGAGTTTTAAACCTTCTATCTCACAAGAGAGGAAAATGTTGACCATAATGATTTAATTCCCTAACTGTATTATTTAGTTCATAAAATGCCTTGTGACCCTCTGAGCATATAATGAAACTGTACTTTATTGTACTATTATCCTTTCCAAATCTTGTTGACACAGTAGAAATTGTTTCCAATTTCCACAGCAGCTATAAGGAGGTCACAAATGCAGGGAACAAGTCAATTGTATTAACTTTCAAGTTTTCTAAATGGCCTGACCCTGAGCCACTAGGAGAGGAACTCAACTGGGTGGGATGTATTCAGTAGTAATGGATTGTTTCAGTATGGGGGAGTGGGAAGTTTGTATGCTGAATGTTCTTATTTGGGACTTCAGAACTCTTAATTTTTGAGCATGCTGACCCTACAGATTCTCTAGTCTTTTACCCTCTTCCCACTTCCATAAACTAAGAGAGGGACGTGGAAGCTAAGGGGGGAGAAGGGGTCTAAAGGATGAAGGAAAACCGGTGGCTTATCAAGACTGGTGAGAGTTTGTATTAAAACTTAGAATAAAACATTACTTAATCTATGTGTTGGGGAGTAACTTTTGATTCTTCTAGCTAAAAACCACCTTGGGTTGAATTGGAATAATAAAGTGGTTAATAAAAGTAAATCCCAAGATAGGAGTGCTTTGTAGCTTATAAGGCAAGAATTAGATCTGACAGTTATACTATGGTTCCTCTTTGAACATGTTGTGAAATACTTGAATTGTAATCTTCCACCCCCTTCAATCTCTTGTAGGGAGCTTGGAAAAAGCTCCAGTAGGGGCTGTTATAACACTCACTGATGAGAGATCTTGTATGCAAAGGTATGAGCTCTTTTTTTTTTTTTTTTTAAATGTTCTTGGGATACAGTCAAATGAGTCTGGTGATTACAGGACCATTACTGGGGTGGCAAGAGGAGAAAGGTTTAAGGTTACTCAGTGTGCAACACAACTTTTGCTGTACTTGGAAATTGTTTGTTTCCTGCTGTTAAAAAAAAGTTGAAGGTGTTTCACAATGTGTACTGGCCACGTGTAAAGATTGTCGCTAGATCATGGAGTTTGAATTAGTCACAAACCTATGGAGATTTTTTTTAAAAAAAAAGCCTCGAGGTAGTTGCTCTGCCTTGCATAAATGGGAGAATGTGGCAGTTTTAACAGGGTAGGCAAAATCATCTTACTGCACTGCTGCCCAGTTCTCTGCATGTTGAACCACACATTTGTGTTGTGTGGCTTCATCAGTAGGTGCTGGAGGAAAGAGGTAATTGGGCAGATTTAAACTGCTTTTTTCACCCACCCACCTAGGGTGGCCATTGGACCTGTTTTATCAGGACAGTCCTGTTGTTTGAAGGGTTTGTCCATTGTCCTTTGTGTGTTTGTCCTGTATCTTCTACAAGTTGCTATAGCACTGCCACTTTCAGCCCCAAGTCATGACTTCCCGGGCAGGAACAGAGGCATCGGCAGCATGTGAACTCAGAGGTGAGCCAGCAGTCCCAACTCCCAGCACTTGGGGTGGGATGAGGTGCAATGCTAGGGTTACCATAGTATCTGGATTTTCCAGGATGTGACTACTTTTTTGATCCACCCAACCCCATCTGGGTGGATTTTTTAAATATGCACCTATGGCTGGAATTTTGCCAATACCATTGCTTCTCCTCTCCACCCCTTGCCCAGCACTGCTTGTTAAGCTGGATGTGCTCTCCCCTCCCATCCTGTATTCTGGTGATACATCATGGGCCACCCTACACCCACCTGTACCCAAACTTTTTGATAAGGGTTTGTGTTGCATTTCAGATTAGTCTGGAATTCTACAGTGATGGGTTGGGTTTTTATTTATTTATTTTTTAAAATCAGGCCAAGTATTTCCCAGTACGGGAAATACTTCCATGTGGGTGGCCAGCTCTTTCTATTTGGAGTTGGAAGAAGGCCTGCCTTGTAGGTTTCAGAAAGGGTCCTCTAAAGCAATGTCAATTTTTAAAATATTAAAGATACACAGGAGACTTTGTGACACCCCTAAGGGCTGCAGGTAGAGGCCTGTGTGTGAAGGCTATTTTGCTCCTGTGTATCCCACCTGTGACTCATTCATCCTGCTTTTATCCCAGCTGAAGGAGACTTGAATTACATATTGCAGCGGAGGGAAACTTTTCCCCCACAGGGGCCAATTTGACTATTAGAGAAGTGGGTGGAAATAGATCCAAGGGCCAAATCCAGAAAATGGAAAGGGGTCGCATAAAAACTAGCTGTGGGTCACACTTGGCCCCCAGTCCTGAGGTTCCCTACGTCGATGTATGGGATTGCTCCAAGTCCCAACCCTGACTGCCAGGAGAGGCCCCTTCTCCTAGTTTGCTGTGAGCATTTTAGGGACTTTTGCTGCTAGCTTGCTGTAGATGGGATTTGATGGACAAGATTCATGTGTGAGGTGAAACTTTGTGCCAGTCCACAGCAACTCTTTTTCTTTGCTCCAGAGGAAGGCAGAGGCAGATTTCATTGGATTCTTCTCTTTCCTTTGGGCTTTAGTGTAGGTAAGTGATTTTCATAGAAGAAATTGACTGATCATTATTGGAAATGCTTTGTTCCTCTTATGCATAGCTCTGGATCTAGTCCATGAATAAATAGGTTTGCTATGCATGCTATAAGAATCTATATGTGGTACTGTGTCTTTGCACACAAGTACTGGAACTAGTTTTAGAAAGCACAATTGCATCTGTGGATGGGGTTGAGCCATTAGTTATAAGATTAACTATCTGAAGTAGGTCTTTGTAGGAGATTTGATTTCCTGGCTTAACGGCTCATGTTACAATCTTTTGCTTTTTCTGTGTGGCCTTGGACAAATCTCTTAACTGCAGTGTGCCTCAGTTTAAAAAATAGAGCACTACTGTCCTGCTTGCCGGGCTTGAGGATTGAGTATTTAGAGTGTTGTGAAGAGCTATTCAAATGCTACATCTTCTTGATCATCTCCATACACCTCCCTCCCACTGAACTTTTTGAAGGAACAATTTAAACCTGCATGTCAGTTCTGCACTTATGACAAATTCATTAAACTCCAGCTGTGGTAAACATGCAATTCCTAGTCCTCCAAATACTATTTTTATTTTACCTGAGCAATAAATAAAATTATATCCCCTTTCTGCTAGGATCATTAAATTTTTTCTTTCACAACCTGTGAGCTATGCAGTCTATTCAAGATAATGTAATTAAAACTGACATGCTAGCCTGCTGCTGGCAACTGCCCATCCTGACTCCAGCCCTCCTACAACCCACCCCCCTCACAAACGCACCCCTGTCCCTGCCCACCAAATGCCTTTACAAATAGAAAGGTCTTGCACCGTCTCGAAGACACTTGGGCTCAGACGCACCTCTGGGGGAAGGGAGTTCCAGAACATCAGGGCAGCAACCGTGAATGCCTCCCTGCGAGCCCTTGCCATATGAACAAGACAAACAGACAGTGCCCACAGAGAGGCGCTCCCAACCAATCACAGGGGGCGCAATGGGACATGGAAGGATAGGCGGCGTCTTAGATATGTGGGACCCAGACTGTTTAGGGCTTTAAAGGTCAAAACCAGCACCTTGAATTATGCCAGAAAAGCTATAGGGCAGGAGTTCTCAACCTTTTTCCAACAAGCACTGCTGATAGCTGGCTTGGGGAGCACTTTCACTCATTGTGTGACACTCTGGTGCTCCCTAGCATCAGGTTGAGGATCGCTGCTATAGGGAGCCAGTGCAGAATTTGGAGCAACGGTGTAATGTGCTCCTCACCCCTGAAAAGAGGTGAGCTGCCACACTCTGTACCAGCTGCAGCTTCTGAACAGTCATCAAGGGCAGCCCCACATAGAGCACGTTGCAATAATCCAACCATGAGGTGATGAAAGCATGGATGACGGTTGCCAGATCTGAATCGGAAAGAAAATGCTGCAACCTCCTCACTAGATGGAGTTGGCAGAAAGCATTCCTGGTCACCACCGCAACCTGACTATCCAGGCGCAGCAAGGGGTCCAGAAGCACTCCAAGGCTGTGAACCTGATTGACCAGAGGGGAGCGGACTCCATCAATAAGAGTCCCAGTCTCCTCCAGGCCACAAGGCTGGTCAACCACCATCGCCTCAATTGTCTGGATTCAGCTTCAATTGACTCACCATCATTCAGTCTCCAACAGCAGCCAGGCATCGAGGTGCACTGAATGCAGGGCCTGGGTCGGATGAAAAAGAGAAGCTGGGTGTCATCAGCATAATGATGGCACTTCACCCAAAACCTCTGAATGACCTCACCCAGCGGCCTCCTGTACACATAAGAGGGGAGCCGGAATGGAATCCTGCAGGACCCCACAGAGGAGATCCCGAGAGGACAATGAGCAATTGCCCATCACCACTCTCTGCGACCTCCCTGACGGGAAGGAGTTGAACCACTCGAGCAGTCCCATACACCCCTGCCAGGTGATGCAGTTGTATCAACAACACCTCGTGATCAACCATATCAAAGGCTGATGAAAGATCTAACCGGATAAACAGGGCAGAATTCCCCTTGTTGATCTCCAGGTGAAGGTCATCGACCAAGGCCACAAGCGCAGCCTCCGTGCCATACCCAGGACGAAAGCTCAACTGAAATGGGTCCAGGAATCTGATGATATTGAGATGAGCCTGGAGCTGTTGAGCAACCACCTATTTGATCACCTTCCCTAAAAAGGGAAGGTTCGAGACAGGCCGATAGCTGACCGGGGAGTTGGGGTCCAAAGATGGCTTCTTAAGCAGGGGCCGGACAACTGCTTAACAAGGGTGGCTCGGTTTGCTTTAATACCAATGGGCAAGCATGTACAGACCAAACGGAGGCTTTGTGGATGTCAGTGGAAGTTTGTTGGGACTGTGTCTTGGAAACCTTCTGATACAACTTCCCTGAAAACCCTTCATTGGCTTCATTGTCAGTCTCCTATTTTCATCTCTGTGCAGCTCCACTCATGGTCTCTTCTCCCTGAGCTAGTCTTCAGAGCAGAACACTCGGCACATTTAGGCCCTGATTCAGTGAAACATTTGAACATCTGTGTCAGCCCATGTCTCCTTGCTACGGACAAGACTTAAATGTATTTATTTTAATTTTATTGCAATATTTTTACCCCACCTCTCCAACATACAGTAGCTCGAGGCGGCTTACAAGTATAAAATTATTTTTAAAACACATATAAAACTATAAAACCAATAAATAATCACTAAATCAAAAGGGGATGCCACAGAATCAAAACAAAAATCCCCCCTCCCCCAATCCCATCACCCTTGCCGAAGGCCTGGCGGAACAGCCAAGTCTTACAATAATGACAAAAAGAGTCGAGGTCCGGGGCCACCCGGGCCTCTGCCAGAAGGGAGTTCCACAGCCTAGGTGCGGCCACTGAGAACACCCTCTCGATAGTTGCCCCCATGGCAACCTGGGGGACATCAAGAAGGGTGCTCCCAGCAGACTGAAGGGGCCGATCCAGAACACGGAGAGTGAGGCGGTCTTGCAGATACCGCAAATGCTTTGCTTTGAGCAGGGGGGACTGAATCAGTGAGTGGCCTGCTGGAGCAAGGCCTGAAGTCCCTCTTGAAGACTGGTATCTGCTGTGCGGTCTGCAGGGATTCTAATTATGTTGAATGAAAATAGTCGTCCTTGCCACGTGCCCATCAATCTCGAGACTGAGCTCCTCAAGGCAGGTGCTGTTCCATCTTACCCGTGCTGTGGCTTTCCAGCTATCCTTGGTACTACATAAATAATTGGGCACTCCAGTTTCACTTGTTAGCCAATTGCTTGGAATGTCTTACAGTAATATGTGAAAAGAGGATGTGTGTTTCTCTTTTACATTGCCTAGAACTGCTTTTTTAATGTTAAATGTTTTGAACATCTGCATTTTTATTTTTTTGGAGGGTGGGATATCAAACAACAGGGCCAAGTCCTGTCTATGCAGCATTGTGAATAATGGTAACAGACAGGCGCTAGGTTTAGCTTGGGTTGCCAGGCTTTCATCTGTGTTGCTGCGGATGAAGTCCAGACCCAGTGGATTTATTGTTGCAATTCTTCCAGATGGCTTTTTGAACATCTCCAGTAACTTGAGGTTTACCTCCATTCCAGTTCTTTATTGATAATAAAGAAACCTTCCTTTTTGCACCTCGCTTTAAGCAGATAGCTTTGTGTGTGCACATCTTAAGTCCCTTTCTAGTTAAACTATTGCATCCTGGCTTACTTGACATTGGGTGTTTTCACACAAGACACTCTCCACCCACTATACATGTTACAGGACACCCATAGGACAACACTGCAGCCCTGCAACATGTATAGTGGGTGGAGAGTGTCTTGTGTGAAAATGGCCATTGTAGCGGCAAACATTTTGCTTAAAAAGCTGCCTACTGCTCTATGCTGCATTGCTTGCTTACCTCTTCCCACTGGATGTCAGTTATTTGTTGGCAATGGTATGCATGTCTGTTCTCCTGGGTGAATTTTTTTTTCTTATGTATTTTCTGATCTTTGACTTTTAGTGAATTTGTGCTAGGTGCCAGATGGAAAACCCTAAGGAGTAGAGATGTCACTTCATTGTCTGTAGCAGTATAGACTTCGCTCGCACTGATCAGCCAGCAAGCTCTATATCAATCTGGAAGGAGTGTGTTGTGGACACAGAAACTGTTTTGGACATCACAGTAACAAGTACATGTAGTTATGCTGCACAGAGTTATGGGGAATGAGTGTAAATCTCTGACTAACTGAAATCTAGAGGGGGACTTACATGGGCATAACATAATTTTCCAAATGAAAAGCTGGCCAAATACACTGTGCTGTAAAGTTTGAGCATAAAAGCCCAGTCCTCATTTGGAGGTGTATAAACAAATTTTTTCTTAGTGCCATGGGATATTTTAAAACATTTGGATACAACAGAGATGGGACCCATGAAAGAATCTGGATTAGAATTTAATTGCAAGTACTCAGGATTTTGGTTTGTTCCTGTTTTGAGGGTTGCTCCCTTCTCCTCCTTGCCCAAAAGTGGACAAAATAAGTCCTCAAACTTTCCCACACATTTTTTGCTTGTCAATGAGATGCAAAAGAGTTCAGCTCTAAGATTAAACCATAAGTTGATTACTTTGCTTTTTTTTTTTAATTGAACAAAACTGTAGGGCTGTAGAAAGAAATGGATTTCCCAAAATAAACTATTGTACTTCCCTTTAAAACACACTGATTCTTAAATTCTGAGCAGGACTTCCTCTCTAGTATTACCCACAGTTAAACTGAATTCCCCTGTTTTCTCTTCCAAAACAGTGGTTTTTAAAATAAAGGAAGTGAGTATTGCTGCTCGGAAGATGTTACGCAGAAGCACACATGTAAATGGTTTCTAAAATTTTAAACTGAAAACGCATTGTCAACTAACTTTGTTGTGCAAATACCTTTCATACTTCCTTAAGATATTTCCCAGTATGGCACATGGCAACCTTAAAATTCTTTACAGTCCGATTTCTCACTTTCCCCACAAAGTTGAAGTTTGAGTACCTACAGATGTCCCTGACCTCTGAACAAAAAGTGCCTCTGAGTGGACACCCAAAATGAGTGACCGTTTCTTAAAATTCTTGTTGTCTCTTGTTTTAATGCTAGGAAAACTGACACACAGTAAAACCTAGCATAGGAACCCCATTGATACCAATGGGGAAAGTGCAGTGAGCAAACGTCCCTGAGTGTAGGTAAGAACTGTGACTTTGGGTTTAGTATGTGAGTAAATCCCACTTTCCTCTAAGGTGAGATGCCTGGTGGATGGGGGTTGCATGTGTCACAACTCATCGAACCGTGATTTCTTGTTGCTGCAAAATATGTGTGTGTTGCAGGAGGTGAAGGGTTGAGAACAACCACCAATAGACCACAGCTGGTCCCCAGTAGTTGTGTGGGCTGTTCTAGGCTTTAGTGACACATCTCCACATCACAGAAGCCCAGAGAGAGTTCATGCAGTTGCTGTGCCCATCCCCACTCCTGTACAGTGGTGCAATCTGAACCTGGTGAAGTCAGTGACATCCTCTCCCATTGAAGTCTATGGGAGTTGGAGTATTCAAAGTCATAAATAGACTTGTTACATGCCTTGCAATAAGTGCATCTCTGGGTATTTTCAGACGTTACGAGATCACGCTCAACCACGGTGAATCCCCACATAGTGATCGTGATCCCGTAACGTCTGTTGTGGGGGATGAAAGCTCCCCCTCCAGATATTCACCCCCGTGAATCACGGGGGGGAATCACATTCAACACGCAAACGGAGGTCCTGCCCGGACCACCTCCGTTTGCATGTTGAATGTGATTTCC
>QEPC01000842.1:1558097-1572218 GCA_003113815.1 Sphenodon punctatus
GAGTTCAGTTTTAGCCATGTTGAGTTTGAGGTGCCGAGACCTTCAGGTAGAGATATCAGAGAGACAGCTGGTGAGGTGAGCTTGAACAGATGGTGAGAGAGAGAGAGAGAGGGAGTAGAGAGAGAGAGAGAGTTGAGTATCATCAGCGTAGAGGTGATATTGGAAGCCATGGGAGGCAATGAGTTTGCCTAGGGATAGGGTGTAGATAGAGAAGAGGAGAGGGCCAAGAACAGCGCCTTGGGGAACACCAACCGAGAGGGGAAGGGGGGAGGAGGAGGTGGAGTTGGCAAGAGAGACATTGAAGGAGTGGTCAGAGAGGTAGGAGGAGAACCAGTCGAGGACGGAGCCACAGAAGCCAAGGGAGTGAAGTGAGTCCAGCAAGAGAGAGTGGCCAACCGTATCAAAGGCAGCAGAGGGGTCAAGGAGGACAAGAATGGAGTAGAGGTGATTAGATTTAGCCACAAGAAGATCGTTGGTGATCTTAGCAAGAGTACCAGGATCACCAAATCACCAGGACCAGATGGTATACACCCTAGAGTTCTGAAGGAACTCAAATATGAAATTGCAGACCTACTACTGGTAATTTGTAACCTGTTGCTAAAATCTACCACTGTACTCAAGGACTGGAGGGTAGCGAATTTAATGCTGATATTTTAAAAGGGTGCCAGAGGTGATTCTGGTAACTACAGACCAGAGCCTGACATCTGTGCCAGGTAAAATGGTGGAAACTATTATTAAAATTAGAATCGTGGGCCATATTGATAAACATGGCGTAATGGGGAAGAGTCAACATGGATTTAGGAAAAGGAAGTCTTGCCTCCATAATCTATTGGAATTTTTTGAGGGGGTGAACAAGCATGTGGATAAGGGGGAGCTGGTTGATGCAATGTATCTGAATTTTCAGAAAGCTTTTGATAAGGTCCCTCATGACTCTTGAGGAAATTAAAAAGTCATGGAATAGGAGGCAGTGTCGTATTGTGGATTGGTAACTGGCTAAAGGATAGAAAGCAAAGAGCAGGACTAAATGGTCAGTTTTTACAATGAAGAGAAGTAAATAGTGGAGTACCCCTGGGATCTGTACTGGGTCCAGTGTTTATTGTATTCATTAATGATCTGGAAGGGGGAATAAGGAGTGAGGTGATCAAATTTGCAGACGACACTAAGTTAGTCAAGATAATTAAAACAGGTGGACTGAAGAATTGCAGGAGGAACTTGCAAGACTGGGTGACTGGTCATCTAAATGGCAGATGAAATTTAATATGGACAAATGCAAGTGATGCACACAGGGAAAAATAATCAACACTTTATATACACAATTTTGTGTTCTAAATTAGGAGTTACCATGCAGGAAAAGGATCTTGGAGTCCCTGTGGACAATACATTGAAATCCTCTGCTCAGTGTGCGGAGGCCATCAAAAAGCAAAGCAAACAATGTTAGGAATTATTTGTAAAGTGATGGAGAATAAAACTGAAAATATCATAATGCCACTACGTAAATTTATGGTGCGACTGCACCTTGAACATTGTGTGCAGTTCTGGTTGCTCCATGTCAAAAAAGATAGAGTAGAAATAGAAAAGGTACAGAGAAGGGCAACAAAAATGATAAAGGATATGGAACAGTTGAAGAGAGACTGGATAACCTATCTAGTTAATGGGCCACTTCAGCTTGGAGAAGAGATGACTGAGGGGGGATATGATAGCTTATAAAATCATGAGTGGTGTGGAACACGTTAATAGGGAATGGTTATTTACCCTCAAATAGTACTAGAGCTAGGAGACGCTCCATGAAACTTACAGGTAGCAGATTTAAAACAAATGAAGTATTTTTTCACTCACAACTTGGGGAATTTGTTGGCAGAAGATGTGGTCAAGGCCAGCTGGGTTTAAGAAAGGGTTGGACAAGTTTCTGGAGGATGGGTCCATTAGCAGCTATTAAGCCAGGTAGGTTTGGGGAATGTAACCTTGCTGTTGGGAGTGAACAACAGGGAATGGATTGCAGGTTGTGACCTGTTTGGTGGTACTTCCAAGCAACCGAGATTGGCTGCTGTCGGAGGGAGGTGCTGGGCTCGATGGGCCATTGGTCTGACCCAGTATGGCACTTCTTACATTCTGTTTAACTAAATATCTTTCTCCTAATTGGTGATAACTGTATTTCCTGGATTTAATCAGTGCTATTTAAAGACCATGTCCTTCTGCCTATTATGGTTTGTTGCCTAATGTTTTATAACAGCATAGGGGGGTGGGGGAGTCTTCTGGGTCTGTTTTTGTATTGGGTTCTTTTTTTTAAAAAAATAAAATAAAAAAGAAAAATAATAGTTGAAGTGTCCGGCACTTCCCAGAATACAAGATTCCTTTTTCAGATAATAAGTGGTTTCAGATTCAGAAGGACCATTTATCAGCAATGCCACTTGTGTTCCCTGTTGCAGGAAAAACCCCAGCTCTATGGATGAACAAAATATTGCTGTTTCTCAAGAGCTGTGGTGTGACTTTTATATTTGATAGTCAAAAAAAATGTGTGAAATACTGGGAGCAAGATGGTTGCTGGCTACTTGTGTATAAGCAGAGTAGAACATACCCGATATTGACATTACCCATTGCTTTTATATTTTTGTCACCTACCTCAATTTTTGTCACTTTGCTCCCCCATAACACCTGCTGCTGATTCTGAAGGGGTGGCTCCACCCACTTCTAGGAGTAGGAAATTCTGATAGATGACTCAGTGACTGAACCACCAATGCAAGGAAGGAGCAGCAAATAGAAAGATGGAGGCTGTAGTGAGGAGTTGGATTTAGGGTTCCTGGAAACGGGTTGAGGGATGAAAGGGACGGGGGAGCAGAAAGGTGTAGTTGTACATGATTGGGGGTGGCAAAACTTAAATTTTACCAACACGTTTTGAAAACAGAGTTGGCTTAAGGCTGTGTAAAACATTTTACAAGGTTTTTCTAAACTTTCCAGGACCCTCGGAGGTAGATAACATGTCCGTTTAATAGATTAAGGAAAAGTGATACTGAGGTGGTGACTTGCCAGGTCAGTAATAGAACTAGCTCTAGAAGCTGATATTGTCTAGTTCAGATGTAAGTTAATCTAGGAGATTACATGCAGGGCTTAATTTGTGCTGGGGCTTGCACAGCCCCAGGAACTGTATTTTATTATGGGGCCCTGCCTTGGCANACAGGTGGACTGAAGAATTGCAGGAGGAACTTGCAAGACTGGGTGACTGGTCATCTAAATGGCAGATGAAATTTAATATGGACAAATGCAAGTGATGCACACAGGGAAAAATAATCAACACTTTATATACACAATGTTGTGTTCTAAATTAGGAGTTACCATGCAGGAAAAGGATCTTGGAGTCCCTGTGGACAATACATTGAAATCCTCTGCTCAGTGTGCGGAGGCCATCAAAAAGCAAAGCAAACAATGTTAGGAATTATTTGTAAAGTGATGGAGAATAAAACTGAAAATATCATAATGCCACTACGTAAATTTATGGTGCGACTGCACCTTGAACATTGTGTGCAGTTCTGGTTGCTCCATGTCAAAAAAGATAGAGTAGAAATAGAAAAGGTACAGAGAAGGGCAACAAAAATGATAAAGGATATGGAACAGTTGAAGAGAGACTGGATAACCTATCTAGTTAATGGGCCACTTCAGCTTGGAGAAGAGATGACTGAGGGGTGATATGATAGCTTATAAAATCATGAGTGGTGTGGAACACGTTAATAGGGAATGGTTATTTACCCTCAAATAGTACTAGAGCTAGGAGACGCTCCATGAAACTTACAGGTAGCAGATTTAAAACAAATGAAGTATTTTTTCACTCACAACTTGGGGAATTTGTTGGCAGAAGATGTGGTCAAGGCCAGCTGGGTTTAAGAAAGGGTTGGACAAGTTTCTGGAGGATGGGTCCATTAGCAGCTATTAAGCCAGGTAGGTTTGGGGAATGTAACCTTGCTGTTGGGAGTGAACAACAGGGAATGGATTGCAGATTGTGACCTGTTTGGTGGTACTTCCAAGCAACCGAGATTGGCTGCTGTCGGAGGGAGGTGCTGGGCTCGATGGGCCATTGGTCTGACCCAGTATGGCACTTCTTACATTCTGTTTAACTAAATATCTTTCTCCTAATTGGTGATAACTGTATTTCCTGGATTTAATCAGTGCTATTTAAAGACCATGTCCTTCTGCCTATTATGGTTTGTTGCCTAATGTTTTATAACAGCATAGGGGGGTTGGGGAGTCTTCTGGGTCTGTTTTTGTATTGGGTTCTTTTTTTTAAAAAAATAAAATAAAAAAGAAAAATAATAGTTGAAGTGTCCGGCACTTCCCAGAATACAAGGTTCCTTTTTCAGATAATAAGTGGTTTCAGATTCAGAAGGACCATTTATCAGCAATGCCACTTGTGTTCCCTGTTGCAGGAAAAACCCCAGCTCTATGGATGAACAAAATATTGCTGTTTCTCAAGAGCTGTGGTTTGACTTTTATATTTGATAGTCAAAAAAAATGTGTGAAATACTGGGAGCAAGATGGTTGCTGGCTACTTGTGTATAAGCAGAGTAGAACATACCCTATATTGACATTACCCATTGCTTTTATATTTTTGTCACCTACCTCAATTTTTGTCACTTTGCTCCCCCATAACACCTGCTGCTGATTCTGAAGGGGTGGCTCCACCCACTTCTAGGAGTAGGAAATTCTGATAGATGACTCAGTGACTGAACCACCAATGCAAGGAAGGAGCAGCAAATAGAAAGATGGAGGCTGTAGTGAGGAGTTGGATTTAGGGTTCCTGGAAACGGGTTGAGGGATGAAAGGGACGGGGGAGCAGAAAGGTGTAGTTGTACATGATTGGGGGTGGCAAAACTTAAATTTTACCAACACGTTTTGAAAACAGAGTTGGCTTAAGGCTGTGTAAAACATTTTACAAGGTTTTTCTAAACTTTCCAGGACCCTCGGAGGTAGATAACATGTCCGTTTAATAGATTAAGGAAAAGTGATACTGAGGTGGTGACTTGCCAGGTCAGTAATAGAACTAGCTCTAGAAGCTGATATTGTCTAGTTCAGATGTAAGTTAATCTAGGAGATTACATGCAGGGCTTAATTTGTGCTGGGGCTTGCACAGCCCCAGGAACTGTATTTTATTATGGGGCCCTGCCTTGGCAATAATTTCCCTGAATCTGCCAGATTTGGATCCTGTGGCAGATTATCTGTTGAGTTAATTGCCCAGCTGTTATTGGCCCGCCCCATGGCTGGGCTCAGCTGCTGCGCAGCCACGTGACATCACATGATGTGCATGCACTGCAACCGCCACATTTTCCTACTGCTGTGCCTGCCCGACACTGAGGGATCCCTGCCGCTGGCAAGGTCAGTCTGGGATCCAGCAACTCAGGTGCTGACTGTGAGGTAACTGTAGCCAGCTGACCGTAGGGGCATGATGTGGACTGGCTTGGGGGAGGGGGGTTGGGGAANCTGGGGTTTTGGGGGGAAAGGGGCTGACTGGGGGGCATGATGGGGGCTGGCTGGGAGGGGTTATATTTTGTTCTGCAGCCAGGGGACATGGCTTCTGGGGCAGGCTTAAGCCCTGGCATTACATTTTTTACAAAGTAAGCACTGATTACATAATGTCATCGTATTTAAAAATCCCCAACCACTTGAAGATCTAGAGAAGCTGAGTTTTTAAACTGTTCTGTGGCAAGCTGACTGGTCATGTGGCCAGATGCAGGATTTTTTTCAGAATGGTTCTGCTTAAAGTATAACTGTTCTGAGAATAGAGCTTCAACTCTGAAATAAGAACTATTTTCTCTCTAATATAAATAGGAGTTTGGAGTTGGAGCTGTTAAGTGTGTGGAGACCTAATCAGTGACTTAATTTTAATAATTCCTCTCTGAACAGGTTTTAAAATACTCAAACCCTAGCTTTATGTATACTATTTAAATGAAATGAAATGTATACTATTTGAGTGACTGACCCTACTAACCCTGTTTCTGAACTTTTTCTTTCCAGACTGTACAGTTTGTTCAGGGAATTTTTGTTGAAAAATATGACCCCACAATAGAAGACTCCTACAGAAAGGTAAAGTCTTAAAGGGTGACTTCTCCGACCCCTTCCCTCCCCACCTTAACCAAATATGTTGAAAGTTAACCCTGTACTCCTTACTAAGGGCAAAGTCAATGGAAATTTTTACTTGGAAAAGAGTCCCAGATTGATCTATACTGATTGTAGCCTGTAGGCATTTTGGGCCAGAATCTACCACTTCTTCCATGCAGGAAGATCCTTCACAAAGGCTTTTGCATGCTCCAGAGCCCAGACCCTAGCCCGGTTTCCCAGCAGATGTAAAAACCAGTATTGACCATGCCTTGTTTTATGTAGTATTTCCTCCTTTAAATGTAAATACCACAAATATCATGGATTTAATTATGATAGCATACTTAAATAGATTGTTTTATTTATTATTTGGTGGCAGCCACTTTTACTATTTGGTTTAAATAACTGCTGCATGTAAATTTATTCTCTGCCTTCTACTAAGCAAGTTTGTAATTGCAAACCAGAAGCCCTTGTCAGAATCCATGACAAAGTAGCTTTATGTAATTCTATCCACACAAGCTGGTATTCTTTGCTTGGGTTGATTGTGGAGTAGAATGCTTCATTGTTTTGCAAATTAGAATAATTGTTGTCATAATTAAAGGTCCCAAACTAGACAACTGAAGGAAGGGGAATCTTGTGGGGTTTTTAAAAAAATGATTTTTAGTAAGTGGGAAACATCTCAGAAATGGAACTATGGGATTGGTATCTAAATCTGTGTGCCTCTAAATGAGACGATAGCCCCCTGGAGTTCAGGTTCAGTCTGTGTAGCCCCCACTCGCATGTTTAGGGTGTGTATAGCGTAGTAAACAGGCAGCCCCTTGTGTGTGTATTGTGCGTTTGCGCTGCCCCCACTCACAGATGTAGCGTGACACACCTAATACAGGGGCAGGAGTTCTTCCTCACTGTGCTCCACCTACCAACACCCCTTCTCCTTCTCAATATCTCGCCCCCTGTCATGACTCGCATCTATGGAGAACCATGGGAAGAAGAAGCTGCCCCAGCTTTTTGTTTCTTCTAGGCTATTATGACTCTGGGAGGCATTCCAGCGCCTGCTATCCCACCCACAGAGGTTCATACCTGGGTTTATACCTGCCAGCCCTTGGTGGCTGGAATTAAACCTTTTGCTATGCACGTAATCCTGAGTTTATTGAGAAAAATTACATACTTTATTGAGCGCCTATAGTGAAAATTGAAAGAGAAAATAAAAATTGAAATCGAAAGCAATCAGTTTTTGCATGTTCTCACTACCCAGTTTCTTGCGTCCACGGCTCACAGCAATGTACTGGCGGATGTTACATGCATGCCACTGAGAGCAAGAGTGGAGAGAGGGGCGGGAAGTGGTCGCTTCTCAGAACACTCTAGGCATTTCTCCTGCAACTCTGGTGTTGGCAGACCTGTATGCATGCAAGGCTGCATACAAACTAACGGACAAAACGCAGACACGTGGACACACATTAGCCTACTTTCATCCGCATGGCAGACTCCGCATGCTCTGGGACACCGCCATAAGTGGGACCTGCGTGTCCGGTGTGGGGTGGCCAACTAATAAATGGGCAGGTGGACATCCACCTAGTGTGGGCTATCATCTCATTTGTTACTACCCTAAGTAGTACACTCTTTGAGGGTGTAGAAATGTTCTCGCCTTAATATTACTTTCTTTTTTCTTTCAGCAAGTGGAAGTAGACTGTCAACAGTGTATGCTTGAAATCCTCGATACAGCGGGGACAGTAAGAACTTGCTTTAATACATATCTTAATGTTAAAAGTTGTTAGAGGGCAAAAGAAGAATATCTTGAGTGCAATAACCCTGCTTGGTTTTTTGGATTTTTTAAAAAACACAAAAAACCATTTTTATATCAGAAATTGAGTAATCTTTTGTTAAATGACCACAGACCAATGAGACAAGCCTGTCACTTAAACAAGGAAACTACATCACAATGTTGCATCTGCATTTCCCCCACATAAAGTAATAAATGGATTACTGCTCCTCATAATAATAGAATGCTAAAACCTTATTGAGGATAATGATTTTTTATATATATTAAGGGGGTGCCCAGAAGTCCCATTGCACAAACGCTGAGGGAAATAAGTGCTCTCTGCTGCAAGGAACCTGCATTCCAGCTGAGAATAAGATATGCATGCACCAAGGAGTAGGAGGGAGAAAATAGCAATGAGTGCAGCTTGATCGTTAAAAACAAGTCCATACATCCATAGAACCTGTGGCTGTCCTATCCTACACTTGCAGAGCAACCCTGGGCTTGCTGCTTCCTTTCTTACTGCACCTTCCTCCACCAAGCTGGGCTCACCCCCTCCACTCTAGAGTTCTTGCCTTTGATAATGTTGGAGTAGGCATACTCTTCTGCTCCTTTGGCTTCAGTAAGGAAGGTAATGCAACAGAGGCATATTCAGACCTGAGACTAATGCAAGGCAACTGCTTGAGTTTGATCCTGGCTCCAAGTGATTCTGGTGGGAGTTGACATTGTTATCGATTGCAGGAGCATCCTTCCCATGCCCAAGTTCCCACTCCCTCAAGCCTCTAGTGTTTCTGCTCTAGGTTTTGGGGAACCCCTTTTCCTTAGTATCTGCTAACAGTCATGACAAAGCTCCTGGAGTCCTTGCTACACCACTCAATCACCCTGTGGGATGGCAGCATAAACTCTGCCAAGCAGTAACAGATAAAAGTATTCTATGGGAGAAGAATCTGGTTCTTACAATGATTTTCAAACACATTTTTAATATACCATAGTGCTGGAAAACGGGGGTTGAAAGTATTGTTAGAATTTCTAGCATAGGCTGTTCTCACTGAGAGCTCTTGGGTCTGATCATGGTACTTTTAGGCTTTGTGTTGCATGGAACCTTCAAGCCCTTATCCTGCTGTATATTGTTCACTGTGACTACTTTTACTGGTCTTAGCAGAAAACTGTGCTGCATGTTCACGTAAGCTATCTTAACAAGGAGGTGTTAAAGGGTACTGTGTTTGCAGTCCACATCAGCTTAATCCATCTGTCTTATACTGACTAGATAACCGAATACTTGGATGATACCATCTATGGGCCTTCCTAGGTTTTAATACTCTACTTTAGTTCACCCTTTTGACAGCAAGATACTTACCAGATCATTCTCTGCCTGCATTTCCCTGCTATTTTTTTATGCTTTGAACAATTTTTCTGCTCCTGGGGGGAAAAAAACAAGGCCGAGAGATGAGTTAATGTTCTTTATTAAATTCACATGCTTCGTTGGATTTCTGGATAGGGTAAAAATGTAACTGTAAAGTTAGCTACCACATTCTTATCCTTGCTTGGAAAGAAAGGACATTCTTTTTTTCTCTTTTTAAAATGTGTATTAACTGTGCAAAGTAACTAATTACCTTTTTTTAAATGTTTGGTTTACAGGAGCAATTTACAGCAATGAGGGATCTCTATATGAAGAACGGTCAAGGGTTTGCACTAGTATATTCTATTACAGCACAGTCCACGTTTAACGACTTACAAGACCTGAGGGAACAGATTTTACGGGTTAAGGACACTGAAGATGTAAGTAAATGACTTTTGCTTTGTGAGCTATTGAAATCCTTTTGTAACTAGACATGTCGGCATCTATTTCTGAGCAGAGTTGTCTGATGACTGAAGAGCACTGTCTGCTAGAATGTTCCATCGAGTATAATCAGATTCTGTATTGGATGTTGTAGAAAAGCTTTCTTCACAAGAATGCTATTGGGCATCTCTTCAGAAATACACATCATCCAAAACTGGGGCTGAACTTTCTGAAAAGTTCAGCTCCCATATGGGGGTGATGTCAGCAATCCTCAGCAGCTTCCACTGAGGCACTTAGCACCAAATTTTCCAAAGAGTTCATGTCCCGTTCTACATGAACAGTTAGATTTCAGAGGTGTCCAACAGCCTGTATTGAAAATAGTGAAACCAGTTCGATGCCAAACACTTTTAGGAAACAGTCTTTATATGGCATTTAATGTAGGGATGCTTTATTTCTGATCTCTTTACAGAAAGACAGGCAGTCTTCTGAAGAATGTATCCTAAATGGCATTGTACTTGGACCAAAGTTGAGACACATGCAGCTTTTAACCAAAAAGATTAATGAAACCTACATTGTGATTAAAATTTTGTCAACTTCTTAATAAGAAGTCACAAATATTGCCCACTTTGTACATTGTTGAGCAATTCCTTTCCCAGGAGGGTCCTCCACTGAAATAAGAGTGTAAGACGGAAAAAGCCTGTTCACTTTATTCCAGTTGCATGGATGATAATGCATCAGATGCGCTGGGTTTTTTTTAGTTTTTTTTAATGATGGACCCTTAGGTCATATTGCATGATGAAGAGATTTATTTTGCATGGCCTGTTAAGCTAGTGAATGCTGTACTGTTCATCCTCTCTCTCCCGCCACCACATACACATGAACAGGGTTTATCTTTCACCCAAATGAGTTCTGAATTTTGATTGTGTGGCTGCAATGTGGGATCCGCCACCAATTGTTTTCTGAAGATGAATCGCTGCACCCCTATTCATATACCCTGGGTACCTATCTGGCCCCAATATTCCAGTGCTGCAGAGTTTTTACCATATTGCAACACCACTGTAAGATAGGGAAGTGCTATTAACTCCCAGGTGGGACACAGAAACACTGACTTTCCTTATGTAATCTTGGGTGTCTGGGCAGACCTGGTTTCAGTTCTCTATTTTGTCACAGGTTTAATCACTGAAACTTCCTTCTGTTTGTAGAAGATATCAGCACATGTTTTCTTTCTTTTTAAAAACCATGTTCTCGATAGGTGTACAGTCTTTTAATTCAGGCTGGTAGCATATGTTCTCGGTTCTCTTTGGCACACCATCCAAATAGGCTTCTTCATTGCATGCAAACATTTAGTTTTTTACACACACCTATATGCCATGTGCTAAACCTGAGGCTTAAAACCTGAGTGCTAAATCTGAGGCTTTGGGCTGTGTGGAATACAGAAGATGGACTGTAAGCATTTGGGGGCAATGAAATTAAATTTGGACTACTTAAGTCAACTTTTTAAAATAAGTGTACTTATCAAAATTCAACATGATTTTTCAAAACTTTGATCCAGACTATTATGGCAGGAAATTGGACATTGTTGCTTTTTTCTGGTGATAGCTGTTCCCACAAGCCCCATTCGAGAGGAAACCTCTCTGAAAAAGGATACTCTTTTTAACCTTGGTTAAGAGTGACTTACGGCATCACACCCCTAGCCTTTTATCATAGCCTTTTAAGTGCTAGACGGTGTTGTTCAGCAGTTGGTATGAGCAGTAAAGTGCTTTTTGCTCTTGGTTTTCTGAAGCTTAGTGATAGTGTGGTTTCTGCTTATGTATTGTACTGTAACACTGAAACCCCCCTAGTTAACATTTTGAAAATCTCGCGCATCCTGTTGTTTTGACTCCTGCTACAGTTGTGCTTCTGCCTTCAATGTGATACTTACTTTGCAGAAACGCATACACAGTGTGCTTATATGCCTGCGTATTTGAGGTGTCTGAGTTGTCGGCCCCCAAAACTCATGAGATTGGCTTAAATGCAACATAAAAAATTAATACATTTTGGGTTCTCCTTATTTCTTTGAATTCTTTTTTTGAACCTGATGAAAGACGTGGGTTTTAGGAGGGGTTTAAGGGTCCAAAGGAAGCACAACGTATGTGTGTGTGGAGGTGTCGTGAGGGAAGTGGGGGGCAGCTTTGGAGAAGGGGTAAACGCTGGTATAGGGAAAAGGAGATGCTGGGGTAGGTGAGGGTGGTGGAAGAGGAGGCGTGATGTTCCTAGGTGGGAATGTAGCCAGAAATGAGGCCAGAAAGTTAGGTAGGAGCAAGGCCATGAAGAGTCCTGAAGGGAGTTTGTGTGGATTTCACTAAGCAGATTTGAAGCAGTGTTCCAGGATGCCTAAAAGAGCTAAGAAGTTAGAGATCACATTCAGGGAAGAGTGAGTTGGTCCTATAGCCAAGCCCACAAAGAGTGGAGGCCTGTGTTGAATTTGCTTGGGATTTGCTGCTCACTGTACCCCCATTGGCTTCAGTGGTGCTACTCCAAAAAGAGATTTGGCGATTGCAGCCTAAGGGTGGAGTCCTACAGCCCACTTACGCCGACCCTTACTTGCGCCACCAGTAGTGAATGCGGTCACTCAGGCGAACATGCGTCCACATGAATATGCGCGGGGCAACGGTGCATCCCCTCCAATGCGACTCCCCTGAGCCCACACACACCGCAGCCCAGGGGATGGAGCAGGCACGACTTCCAGCCCTTCTGAAAATTGTCCCATTTTTATTCTGTTGGCTGGCTTTGGAAACTCATTTATAGGCATTTGGATGTGGCAATCTTGATTTTTGGACACTGACCATTCATGTTTAGGAAGAACAGGGATTTAACTGTGTGGTTAGGAAGAACAGTGTTGGTTTAATGAGGGGTTTTTCCCCCCCTTCATATTCTGCAGTTTGAAGTTCTGAGACTTCTTTGTCTGCTATGATCCTTTCTCTTAGATACGCTTTTTCTATTCCCTGTTACTGCAGTGGCTGAGTAAGTGAAGGGCTCAGTGTTATCCCTGCAAACATGCCTGTGAAGACCAGAAATGCTGCTATTCTCCAATTTCTAGCTGGTAATATACCTGTAGGCCAAGAGACTTGTCCAAGGTGTCACATTTTTAGTTTTGAAAATTGCAGCAAATATTAGGTTATAATTCTTGCTTAACTAAAAGGGATGAAGTGTGTAGGTTGCTTTTGTTGTTGTTTGTTTGTTTTGTTTTCCTGGTGAAGAATGACACCCAGGAACACAACTGCCATACTGGGTCAGACCTATGGTCAGCCTAGCCGCATATCATGGCCAGTACAAAGTGCTTTGGGGAAGAGTGCATGAACTGGGAATATACAGAGTGACCATCCCCTCTCATGCATTTCCAGCATCCTGCATTGATGTTTAAGAATACCCTATTAAATTCTGAAGTTGGCAGCACAGTAATAAGCCATGTACATGATAGGAAATGAATTGCAACCATTTTTTTTTTTACACTGCCTCTCCTTTAAAACCTGCTTAGAAAGCCCAACATACATTGATGGTGCTATTTAAATAAATCATCTGTGGCTAATGTCTTTTGTGTTCTTGCATGATCCCCTTTGTTTTATGTTGTATTATCTCACTGTTAATCTGCATTTCCAGAGCTTCACTTGGCAGCGGTGGGGCGAGTAATGGAGAAGGGTGACTTGGGGCAGCAGGAAGCTAAAATCAAAATTTTCCTGACTACCACAGCTTGTGTTTGTGTGGGAAGAAATGAACTTGAAGTGTGTGAAAAGATTACACCAACATATTTGTTTTTAAAGTTGGTGAATTGGTTTGAGTTTATTATTGTCTATTTTATTACTTTGTAAAGTGCCAGGTACACTGCTGGCGCTATATAAATGTTTGTTAATAATAATAATTAATCGTCACATATCTGGGATGATACGTAGAGGTAGTGCATCTTTCAGCTGGATGTTGGTTCCTTATCTTGCATTCATCCAGTCAGGAGTAGTGTGGAAAATCAGTAAACAACTATTTGTTGAGATCTGAGTCTAGGTAAGCTCTAGTTGTTGAATTTAAATAGTCATTCGTGAAAGATTGGACTGAACAATGCAGTAGTCTACTCTGGGTGTTAGACATAGTTTGAAATGAAGATAGACTCTTTAACTTCATTCTTCCCTTTAAGATCTTTATCTTTCCTTAATCTTGGCTACCTTGGCTTGTAATTGTCTCTTATACCTCTTTGGTTTAATTAGCTATGCTTTTTATTTAAGTAAATCTAATCTTCGTTTAGGTGGGGATTATGCTTGCTCAAAACCCTGGGAACTTGATTCTTTTATTAGCATTTAGGTCAAAGCACTGAGCAGCTGAACCAGCTGCACTTCTCGAGGTGACACTTGTACCACAGGTTGGTGAAGTGAATCAAACAATGGAAACGATTATGCTAATTCTGCTCGGTGACTTAAAATTTGCTTGCTTACGTTAATTAGCTGGATGTTAGTTGTTGGATCTGATCTGATTTTCTCCC
>QEPC01000842.1:1576634-1593853 GCA_003113815.1 Sphenodon punctatus
CCCCCCCCCCCCCCCCCCCCAAGCGCTGCTGGGCTAGAGTTGATTCAGTAAAGTTTAGCCAGCAGCTCCCGCAGCAGGACCAGGCCAGCCTGGATTTGAATTCAGGCGCAGCAGCACAACAGACTAGGCTCCAGTAGCGAGGCCCCGGCTCCCGCGGGGCCATGTGCGACCGCACATGTCACACATGCCCGGCCCTGGATCTATCTAGACTGCTATGGGCGTGTGTAAATAACCTGTTTTCCACCTGGAATGTGCAGGTTTTTTGGCTCAAGTTTGTGAACACAGATTTAAATGCTTTAGGAAATAGAATGGAGTACACACCCATTATTAGCAGTTTTATCATTTTGTCTCCTGCAGTGCTGTTACGTGGGTCAGGGGGAAACAGGGTGGCCTATATATTGTGTTTTACAAGCAACAGGCTGCACTGTAAATCCTGATGTCACCTATATGCTCCAAAATGCTCAAGGAAGTAGAGGTTTGAGCATAGCACCAAATGCATATTTCATGAGTTGAGATTTATGTGAAATGCAGAACTCAAAAGCAGACTTGAAAGAGTATTTGGAGAAAATCCTTCATGTAGAATTGGTATTGGAAATCTAATATAATTAGGCTTTACATAGTGTGGGTCCTGTTTTTCTTTTGACATTTTTATACATTTCCTCTGTGGGAAGGGTGGCGTATAAATAAATGAATGAAGCCATACCGACCCTTTTTGTCAACTTGCCCATCGAGCTGCCTGCTGCCACCCCGAGCTGCCAGTGTGCAGGATATAAATATCTGTCATAAATAAGGGGTGAAAAACCTCTGTCAGGAAGCTTCAAGTTTGAAGGCAAACGGACACCTGTAACTGTGACATGTCGGTACCAGTTCTGGGGGATGTAACTGCCAAAATGAGTTGGAAAGTTATTGAAGAGGAGACTTGTTTCAGTTAAAAATGATCTATTTTTTAACCTAAACTCCATTTGTGTTCTAGCCCACACAAGTTGTATAGTCCTTATGCTTACTGTTTAGAAACACAGATTTGGGGGATTGTAGTAATTAACATGATTTGGTCTGTGCAGAACCAAAGCTAAATACAGAGTTTACCATAGCAAAGGCTATCCTATTGGTGTGGGGGGCAAGAACTAGACCTTTCTCTTCTTGTTAAAAGATACTTGGTTCAGCTGTGTGCTTAAAAACGACACCTTTTTGCACAGGGCAATGTAAATAAATCCGTGATTTATATTTAATTGCAGCCAAGATCGCTTTGCTAAAGCACTCAAGCTTTCTGAAGTCTCATAAAGGAATGTAGCAGGGGCCATGAATTTGTGTAGACTCATAGTCCCTTGTAAAGAAATGGGACGGTGGTTGCCCTTGGGTATCTTGGACAACCAGTAACCCAGCAAAAAGGCGCACTCTCTTTTACCAAGCTACTTGACTGATGATTTGCCCAGATGTCTGTATTGTGCATACTGCGATTGCATCACTCCTCCACAACAGGGAATTCCTGGTCAGTTAACTATAGTAGGCTTTGGCTTTATAGATTGCACAAGATTTGAAATGAAGGCAGTTTCTCATATAAAAGCAAATGGAGTATCTATTGGTAACAGACCAGTCTGGGGAAAGTGGGGGCTTTATCCAGTCCAATCAGGGCCCTGAAGATTTTGTTAAAATTCAATGCATTTTTCTGTTTACTAACTACAAAGGAGCGTGCAAATACTTTACTACTTCCTTTTTAGTAGCGCATGCAATTAAACCCTTTCCTCCCATACCCACAGTAGTGCTTTTCAGAGATGGCCCTGTTTATTTCCTACCACTTAGCGGGACAAGTTAGTAAGGCCTAAGACGCGTAGTGTGCATTTCTGAACATGAGCTGTGTGGCCTGAGTACGTTAAACTGTAGGCAGTTTACCTCCTGTCACCTTGAGGTTTGAAGTGTGCCTTTTTATAATGGAATTGTTCGTTGGATAAGCCCGGTGTTAAGACAGGACACTGGGAGAGAGATTGTGTAATTGAACCATCTCCACTTGTTTTTATAACTGTTCTGCCTGTACTTAGTTACTAATACAATGTAGTCATGGCAGTTGTATGGCACAAACTTTGTTTATCTTTTTCTCCAATAGGTAACAAAAGTGTAGTCCAGCCTGTGGTTCACTGTAGCAATTCCTTTTGGGATTCTGTCCTCCAATCATAATGTATGATTCTTGACTCTGTAAAGTGTAGAGCTGGCTTTAAAAAGATTGGTATTGTTGGAAAATATCCTAGACACAAAAACTTTCCTAGAAGACTTCCATTTTTTAGAACAAAATCTGGTTTTATCAAATTTTTAAAGTCTACAAAAAGATTCCATCGGTTTGGGGACTTTTTGGCATAATTTTCACTTCCAAAAAGTTACTGAAATTTCTGGCAACCAATACATTTGGTTTTTGGAAGCCAAGAACTATGAAATCAAGCTTTCAGGTTTTTGAAAATCATAAATTGTAAAATTACTGTTTTTTAAACTTCAAAACTGAATTCATGCTTTTGAATTTGCTGTTCAACAACCCAGAGAATAGCCGTGGAGAGCAGTAGCTTTTCTGGCCCAACCCAGGTTAAAGGCACAGTGTTTCTCTGAACGTTATTGACTCGCATTCTCCCCCCTCCTCTCCTCCACAGGTTCCAATGATTCTGGTTGGCAATAAATGTGACCTGGAAGATGAACGCGTAGTCGGCAAAGAACAGGGTCAGAACTTAGCGAGACAGTGGTGTAACTGTGCCTTTCTAGAATCGTCTGCAAAGTCTAAAATCAACGTTAACGAGGTAACTATCTGAAGCTCTATTGTGGGCAGCAACAGATTTCTGTTCTTTATATGCTCAGTTTTCGTCACCCCAATATAAATGCTACTTTTACTGCTGCTGCCCACTGGGCACTTGACTCCTTTGCATCACCTTAATGTATGGCGGTTCTGGTTTCTTAGGTAGCACTCACTCAGTCAGGCTACCATCGTTACTGCCTTTTAGCCATAATGAACGTGCTTGCATAAGGGTGAATACTGCACCCTACTTGAGCCCATACTGCATGACAGAAATCTTGGCGTTTCAGCTAACTTACTTTGCAAATGTCTGATGCAGCCATCCTTATTGTATCCAGGTGTCCTACCTAAAAAGAGCTCCACTTTTTATAAGAAAAGCTTTCCCCCTTCTCTGTTCAGCCACTGGCTTATGGTGGCCTGAACCCAATGCTTGTGTAGTTTGCTTAATCGGAAAACACCTGTGCAAATAGGCATGCCATGTATCGCATTTTAGGTTCTCAAGGTTCTGGCACGTGGGCTCTGCCTGATCCTTAGCGGCAATGTGCTTCTTAGCGGAGTCCCCTGCTGAGAATGCCCAGACTCCACGGCGCTGTCAACAGTGCTCCTGTTGAGCACAGCTGCTCTATATGGCTAGGTGCACAGATAGCTGGGATTTAACACTTAAAGAACAGCACTGATTGTACGGTCGAAATAAATAAAGTTGAGTTAGAAGTAGGTGAGGCATTAGGATCTTCCCTGAGCACATTGTGTTTACTGTAGTTTGCCAAGCCTCAACGGAAGCCATACCGTATTAATTAAAAATCTGTAAAAATTTCACTGTGGTTAAACCTCTAGTCCCCATTGTGGGGTAAATAAAGCTGAAATCATTGCGTAATGGGAAGGCTGCTTTGCTGAAGGACAAGAAAGAGCAATTGGAAAAGCATCTGGTTTATGGACAACTCATAAGATTTCTACGGAGTGTCTAGTCTCTAGCCAAAGGCACTTTAGTGCACACTAGGGAACTATGCCAGAAGGGAAAGAGTTGCTTGCAAGCAATGACTGTTCACCTGTCTTGTGACTGTGTTTGACATATTCATCCTTGAGTTACATAGAATCCTCCTTAATGAATGACTCATAGTTTGTGTCTGACAGATCTTTGCTTCATATATGTCGCATTGGGAATTGCGCTGTGCTGAGAGCTCTTTTTCTGACTTGGGGATATTTTTTTTCTTGTGCTCGAGGCAAGTGTTTGGTCTCCTAACTCCCAAAGATGGCTTGTATTACCTTTATGATAGTAATTGTTACTACCAAAATCCATTGTATTGTCAAGGTTTCCTTGCTTCACAATTTCCAGCTCCGTCAACTTTTAAATACATTGTGCCAAGTATGCCAATTTCTAAGGTGCCTCTCATGCTCTTTGAGTTTGAAAGACTCTGCTATCTCAGTGCTTTGATTTTGTTGAAGTGGAGACAATTCTAAGAGCAGCATTTCCATAAGCTGCTTGTGACTATCATGAAAGCTGGGAAAACTAAAGGACAGGAACGCTGCATTTCTAAAGCCAACAGTTGTGCCTCTTGTGAAATCACCGAGGGGGCAGGGGGAGCAGTGGTATTCACTTTTGATGTGTTTTTTCTTTGGGGTATGTGTGTTAATTTTGGTTTTTGTGATTTTTAACTGGGTTAAAATCTGAGAGATTATAGCCATGATCCCTTATTTGAGAATGTGACATTAAATGGCTAGGAAACTTGTAATGGCGTGTTCCTTTGAACAGCAGATGTGGTGCAGACTCGGCTGCAACCTTTCAGCTTGAGTATTGATCATTCCCAAATAGTGGATCAAAACCCCAACTGGGGTCACGCTCTCTATGACTGGGGTTGCAATGTCAATTGATGGGTTTTGTACAATTTTGGATTCATGGGATTATATTTAAACCTCCAAATTGGGTGGGCTTAGAAAATGTGTATTTAAATAGATTTCCGGTTGAGCAAACTTTCCCATTTTTCAGGGAAAGTCCTATTCCTTATACCATGACTTTCTATGCAGATTTTTACCCATAACAAGTTCTGACAGACATAAACAGTGTGAGTGAGTGGTGATTCTTGGCTGCCCAACCAGCCAGCAGTTCAGTGCTGTTAAAATCCAAGCCCCTTGAAGGAGACTGAATTACATTTGATACTGTGAGGAGTGCGATAGAACTAGTGCGTCTTAGCCATTATTTTGGTAATCCTCCCAGCATCCTTGGGAGGTAGATGGGTCAACGTTGATTCCATTTTCCAGATGTGGAACGGAGGCAGTGATGGGGATTTAGTCAGGGAATTTCATGGCTGAGCTGGCATTTGAACCATGGTGTCTCAGTGTCAAGACCAGAAGCTGGGATGGTCAGATTGAAGTCCTTCTGTACTTCTACCATACCCCTAGCAAGCATATGGATGTTGGGGCGGTGCAGGCTAGTTTGCATGCACATGATGGTACGAAGCATTATGTTGTGACACTTGGGTGCAGTATGGCCCTTTTGACAGGGTGTGGGCAGCTGGGCTGCACTTAGTGGCTAGGTTGGTTGCACAAAGCTCTTTACCCAGTACAGGGGTGAGATCAGTCACCGCATCCAGCATGGCAGCGGATCCGTTCTGCCTGCATCTGCTGCCCCTACTCTCCCTGCAGTAGCGGGACCTCTTTCCCCCCTCCCCGCCCCCCCCCTTAGGATTTTTCTTCCTTCTCTCTCTTGCTCATCCTTTAACACCTAAACTGTGTCTAGTCATTAGCAACAAAGCGATTTGACCCTAGAGTACACGCTGCTGTGTTTTGCCAGAGGCTGGCTGTATAAAGCCATGTAACAACAAAGCCAATGCGGAAGGAGTGTGAGAAACTGAAATGCTTTTCATAATATTTTAGCTTGCAGCTTTGAATGGGATGCTGGCTTTATCATTCTCATCAGAAAGAGCTTGGCTGTGCTTAGGTCCAAATGGTGATAACATCAGGATAACATCTAGTTTCCAGATGTTGCAGTTCAAATAAACAGCTTTATTTTATTTACCCCCACCCCACCCCAATCTGTTCTTAAAAGCTGCTTGGAATCGGTTGGAATGTATGAGCTCCACCAGGAAGGGGAAAACTAAACAATGAGCTGGGTGGGGTTTTCCCAGGGGACATGAGCTTCTCTCTGCTACTGTGGCCCTTTTTTACATGGACAGTTGTGGGTGGGGGGATGGTTGCGCTGACTGTGTGTGTGTGTGTCCTTTCCCACGGACACTCCCCTATCTCCACCCACGGAGCCGCCTCTGTTGTTTTGGATGGCTCTGTGGTTGGAGATGGTTGTGTGTCGGGAGCGCACACGCACCTCCACCCACCGCCTGTGGTGTTCACACAGGTGAACACCCCCACCCCACCGCTGCACTGTTTCCATGGACGCTCCCACCGGTGGAACACCCTAGGGGGCAGGGCGTCTGTGTAAAAACGGCCGGTGATGTAGAGTCCTAACATCTCAGCAACACTGCTGAGTGTTAGCAAGCAGGACAAACTGTGACCAAGGAGTTCACAAGAGCATGCAACAGGAAACCACTGAAACCGGCACCTTCTCAATACATTTTTGCAGTAGTGCCTAGGCGTCCCTTCTGTGGACCAGGGCCCCATTGTGCTCGGCTCTGTACAAACAGAACAAAGCAGTCCCTTCTTTGGCAATAAGTAGATGTGTCGTACCAGAGGAGCTGAAGCAAACAATGAAATGATTGTGGTCTGTAAGGTAGGCAGTGTGCTCTGCTCGCCCATTGCCAATAGAGAAACAATGCCTTTCTAGCTGACTTTCGCCTTCTTTGGAGCTCTGGAGGGTTTGGGATAGAGAAGAGGATGAGGGCCATTGCTAGATAGTTGCAACAAGTACTGCAAGAGCAGAAGTTGCACAACTCTCCTTGTGAGCAAACTGAAGGAGAGAGGGTAGAAGCTGACAGCTCCATTATCCAGCACTTTGGGGCTACGTTGTGCTGCACTGCTAGTGTTACCCTTTCCAGCTTTAGGGCAAGCTAACTCTCTTCCCAAGGTGATGACCAACGTAGAGGTTTTTTGACATTTCTCTCTCTATTTGTGGTGCGGGCAGACACAGGGGGCTGCAGCTGGAATGTCCCCACACTAGATTCAGTCACCCTGAGACTGGAGAAGGGCAGGGTAAAAATGTGACAGATAAATTAGTGATGTGGGTTAAATACATTGCAGCAGAGCGTCACTCCTTGGACAAGGAAAGGCCTGTGCCAGAATGGAGGCGGCTTAGGATGTTCTTTTTTTCTTCTTCGTTCACATGAGCTTGATTCATTTTTAACTAAAAGCTCTGATGCTTCAGCCACTAGGGAAATGTCCCAACTTGCTGACTGGCTGGCCTGGCCGGTTTCTGCAGAGCAAAAGCAGCTGGTCTGACTCCTGCTTCACTAAGCGCTTCATTCTCTTTCAGATCTTTTACGACCTTGTCAGACAGATAAATAGAAAAACACCAGTGGAAAAGAAGAAGCCTAAAAAGAAATCGTGTCTGCTGCTTTAGACCCACAGCACACAGCAGCTCTGAGTCAGGTAAGCGACTGCCTGCCTAAGACACAGAGCTCTCTTTGTTGCTGTTCTCATGCCATGTCTCCAAAATCCAGCATCCTTCCTGTCACTTGTGGTATTCCTGCAGCTGCTGCCCCTGCTTCAGCCCTAGGTGATATAAGGACAATTGCAAATTGGCATGCCAAGAACAAGGGTTTCACTGGCAAAGGAATGAAGCTGCCCACCCAAAAATACCAAGGTTGGCTCTTGGCTATAAATAATTTTCCTGTGTATTTTGGCAGTGGATTTTGTGTGACAGCAGTTAGGAAATACTCCTGCAAGGAGACCATCGTTTCTTCAGGTTTTGGAAAGAAACGTACTCTAAGTTAATAGTGTGGCAACAGTGGGCTTTAAACCCCAAGGTATTTATATGTTATACTTAGGAGAAACTCTTAACTCCTAACAACCGGAAGGACAGACTCTTGGAGAGCAAGGGCCTGCTATTGAGGGAAGGGAGGATGGTGCAGCAGCTGGGGTTCTAGACTGAGATCCAAGAGACCTGGCTTCATTCTCCTCTTTCTATAACCTACTCCCCAAGGTGAGCTCAGGCAAGCCCTGTGTGGGAAAACTTTCAAAAGTGACTGAAGCATTTAAGAGTGTGTCATGTAGGCCCTTTGGGTAATTTTACCCTTAATTTCTTTCTGCCCAATTCTCAGCTTGTAAAACGGGGAGGGTTGTAGTGTGCAGGAGCGTTAGGGGTTCAGATTGAAATGCTCAGGTAGGACAGCATTGAGGCAGAGAGAAGTGCCCAAGAAGGATGGATGTTAAAACTCGGAGCTCCTCTGTCAACAACCCTTTCCCTTCCCTGCAGATTGCGGCAGTGCAGCCCAATTCCGCGGTTTTAGAGACAGCATTAAATTGCCTCATCCAATTACTACCCTGCCTTTGTCAGTCCCCTTTTGCTTCTGGTGGTTTGGAATTTTTATGTGATTTGAATCTTCCCCCCCCCCAAAAAAGGGATTTGAGTGCTTGAGTCTTATGGTTGAAGAGATGCACACTTTAAACACTTACACTTTTAAAAACTGTTTGAACAGTGTTGAAGTTGTATGCATGCTTACTCTTCCAATGCCACTCCCTTTTCCTGTCCTGCCAGCAATGGATTTGGAGTTAGCCACGCAGTGCAGGCACATTCCTCCTTGCTTCTAAGAAGCGCCATCTGCTGACCCATCCCAGTATTATGAATCTAGTTTAACCCTTCTGCATCTGGCCCTAAATGATGCCTTGTTTGGCAGCCACTTTTGTCTCCATTTGAACAAATGGAGTACTGGGATGTGCTGCCAAATGTATTGGATCCAACAGGTGTGTTCTGTCCTGCAAACTGTGCAACTATTGAATGGATGACTAAACAGACTGCACGCTAATTTTACAAGGGTATTTGTCAAGCAAAATTGTATATAGCTATTTTTACCTAGTCACTAGTACATTTGTGTTTTATATTAAAAGTCTGGATCAGACTTCAGACAGATATTTTTACTATCAGGCTATCCCTGCAGTGCTCTAAATTTGACCTCCTTATATTCTTAAGAGCCTACTTGTTGCCCAGCCCATGCTTCCCCCCCCAAAATTGTAATGAAATCACTGACTCTGTTTTAATAATAATAACAACAGATTCTGTCACCTCCCACCACCAGCAAAATGGCACTTGGAGCACTTTACAACATAAAAGTATAACGATACAACCTTCATTTAGAATAAATATCCAGTTTAAAACTATTTAAAAGGGGAAGGCAAAGAGGATGGGAAAGGACACAAAAGGAAAACACCAGTGGATCCTAAAAGCACATTTACCCACTTAATGGGGTGAACCTACAGGAAATATTTGGAAAAATAGTGATTTTTATACATGAATCCACAGCAGCTTATTTTGCATGTTTCTGGTGATTTTGTGTATCTTCAAACAAGGACTGCATAATTCATAAACTTTGGGTAAAGCCACATGAGACGGGGCTAGACAGATCGCCCCCCGGCCCGGGCAGGGCGAATGCAGTCGCCACACTGGATGAGTGGGGACTCGGGAGACCAGTCCAAATGATCTCTCTTCCCCCCCCCCCCCCCCCAAAAAAAAGCAACCCAGAAAGGCAGACTACCGTCACAAGTCCCACCACACCTTGGGAAAGACTGAGGATCTGTCCATATACCCCACCTACCACCCCCTGACCTGCTTACTACCCCACCCCCCTACTGTGATGTAGACACACAGGAATGGCAAACTACGCCTGCGGCTCTATGGTACCAGCAGACCTCGCCACGGGACGGGCCTGACGGGAGTTGCCTTGTTACCCCACATTGGCCCAGGTGGGGCAACAGTAGCCAGTGATGCGTCACCAGCCTTCTCTAGCAGATGCATCCCGTAGCAGCTGGCTGCCTGCCCTGGGGTGGAAGTGGGCGCACATCTGGTGGCCGTCGGTCTGACAGTCAGCTGCATTGTGGGCTAATGTGGAGTGAGGTTGCCCAATGTGGGTTAACGTCTTGTGTGCCCTTACCCGAAGTGAGTTAGGGTTATGCTGTATCTTGAGATGCCATACAGGTCTTGTGATAATGGTGGTAATCAGATTCTTGCACGGGGGTCAGTTTATTCTGTGTCTTTTTTTTTTTTTTTGTCCCCCTAAGCTCCCATTACTCCTTTTGGAGTGTCTCCTGTATCTAAGACTTTTCTTCTCTCTTTAAGCCCAACCCTAACTCTTCTTTCTCTCTTGTTGTTGTTCAGGATTACAGGAATGAAGAACTGTTGCCTAATTTGGAAAGTGCCAGCATTCCAGACTTCAGAAAAACGTGACATAAATTAACAACCAATCTGAAGAGGCTTCTCCTGTTTGTTTTTTTTATATATTATGTGAAGAATTTAGATCTTACAATGGTTTGCACAAGGTCCCTGGGGAAAAAAAAATACTCTGTGTATATCTCTTGGAAATTAAGACAATAGTATTTCTCCTTTGCAATAGCAGTTAACATATGTGAAAATAAATATAATTGACTCTAGTTGTATGATTATACAAAAGAGCATGGATGCATTTCAAATGTTAGATATTGCTACTATAATTAAATGATTTCATATTGACCTTTTTATCATTCCCTCCCATCAAGCACTAAAAATGTTCAGCCATTATACCTTATATCTATAATGGTATAGATATACTATATGAAAATTTCCCTTTGAACTCACTGCAGCAAATAACTTTCCAAGTCATTGACTCATTTTATATTTAAAAAGTTATGGAATATCATTATTTTCATTCTGCCATTATATTCTAATTAAAACGTTTGTGCATAATGCTTTGGGGAAAAAATGGGTCTTTTATAGGGAAAAAAAAACTGGGATAACTGATTTCTATGGCTTTGAAAGCTGAAATATATAATATACTAAACCAACTCTAATATTGCTTCTTGTGTTTTACTGTCACAGATTAAATTACAGCTTTTATGAATGATTAAATTTTAGTACATTTTCATTTTGTTTGTGTGTTTTTGTTAGTTTTTCAGGCTTTTGTTTTTATTTAACCAAGGTATTGTGATTGCCACACAAGTAGATACATTTTTGTTTCAATCCTAGCTGTACAGGGTTAGCTGCTTTATACAAAGCAACGGTCTTCACATGCCCCCTGGTGGATGTTTTTAGCCATGCCACACAGTAATGTTACAGCAGGCTACTTTAAAATTCTTGTGTATATTCCTTTGACTGTTGCAGTTTGCTGAAAGTCTCCTTCCAGCTGTTAAATGTCGCAATGTAAAAATAGTTTATCAAGGCTTCACTTTTAAATGAGATCTGTTGTAACAATTTTTACTTCATTGAAACTTGACTGATTCCGTTGGGCCTGAACTGGGTCAAGTGCCTACTCAACCCAAGTCCCATGGGACTGGCCAGGCTCCCTGGCTGCCATGGCCATGGCCAAAGGTGCATGGAAATGCCTTGGCTGCAGCCTGCACCCTTTTGGGGGATGTAGCCCCGCCCTGTATGGAGTGCTGGGATGGCCCAATGAAGGCAGGCCCAGCTAAGGCCCATATTCCTGGCCCGAGCGGGCTTTACATTAGGGGACTCTTTCCTCTGTTGCTAATATGCAAAAGAGACCCCAAGTCTGAGTGCACCAGAACCGACCCAAGCCTGGGCACTGCGAACTCGCAGCACTTGGGGGGGGAGGGGGGCACAGTGAGGAAAAGGCTGAAGTTCATGCATTCCCCCACCCTTTTCCTGATGTGTCTCCTGCAGAATGCTGTGCCCTAGTTTTGCTTAATGGGTGGGCGTGGGGCTTTGTGTCCATGGGGAGTTCAGGCTGAGTCCAAGAGGCTTGGACTGGAAAGATTCCTGAAGTGGTACCGACAAGACTCCTCCTATCAAAATCGGGCTTGGTTTGGTAGGCAGGACTCTTCATCCAAGAATGAAGTGTGATGTGCAGTTTTTTACAGGGCAACTGGTTCATTTTTGTGTAAATCACATTGCACTGAAGATAGAGGTTGCCATGACGTTGTTGGACAACACTCTGAACTGACACAATTGTACTGAAGAGATTGCTTAATTCAGCCTACTCAGTATTACAAGTCAAGGATATTTTAGTGGATAATTTACCATATGTTTTGAAATACCAAAGTCACTTTGTGCTAGGGAAAGCCCACCTGAAGTGTGAGGCTTGGTACTGGGGGAGTGGTGTTTTGAAAGTGCCTTAAGATAAGGGGTATAAAAGAGGCTCTGGTTTTTAGCTTTACTCCCCTGGCTTATGTTCCAGTAAAAATTATGACTTACTGGAGACACTCTGGATTTGTTTCCTTCTTATCATTTCCATGCTGCTAAAATTCCACTGACTTTAGTGAACTTATTGCTAAGTAAGGAGAAGAAAGCTCAGGCTCCTATCTCTGCTCTCAGTGCAGAGGCATAAACTCAAGCAAACCGAAATCTTTGGCTCAAAAGGATGAAATAGGAAAATGTATCGGTAACCAAAAAATTGTTCAGGCATCCTTGAACAGTTGGACTTGGCACAAGCTCCAAACTCTTTTAGAAATCTTGTTTTAATGTGGCAGATTAAAGGTTGAGATTTGTGGTTCCAAATACATGAGAACCTGGAAGAGAATGACATGAAGGGTATGTTTGTCCATCACCTGCTAGATTAATTTGAGGCCACGATTCACAAACCACTTGCTCCAGAAATGTTCTGTTGAAGCTTTTACAGCAGGGGTAGGCAATGTTCTCAAGGCCAAGAGCCGTGCACCAAGATTTTCATATCACCAGCAGTCACGAGACTCATTACATTGTGGATTCTCCTGATCCTGGAGACCGGAAGAGTATGACTTCACACAGACACACCCTGACTCCAAGGTGGACTAATGGGTTCGGGCAATAGCAGTGCAGAGCGTGCTCCCAGGAGGGCTCCAGTGGTGGAAATGACAGCTCAGCTTTTCTCTCTTGAGAACTACCTGGGCGTGCATGCACCTAGTCAGCCACTTCTGACAAGAGCAGGAGTACAGACGTCCAAGAGCTGCATGTGGCTCTGGAGCTGCCATTTGCTCGTCTCTGCCATGGGGCTTCAATAGTACATCTCTGGAGCAAGGGCTTTGTGGATCATGTACTTAATGGTTAGCCAGATTCTTCCCTTTTGTTGATCCAACATACGTTGTCGTAATGAAGACACGAAACAAACTCCTTTCCAAGTCAGTCAGACTCAAACTGGGCTGTTTGCTTTTGTGTAGATCTTTCTGTACTGCTATCTAAAAATAACTTCCTAGGATTTTCAGCCTTTAGGTACCAAATTCTTAAACCAGCTTTTCAAGCCAAGCAAACCTAGGGTACAGCCACACGATGCACTTACCACGCCTTGGGCAGCTCTAAGCCTCTCTGAGCAGCCTACGCATGTGATACAGTGCAGCGGCCGCCAGATGGTTCCCTGCACCCCACCCTCCGGGGTAGAGTGGGTAGCTGGCTGCTACAAGCTGCATCCTCCGAAAAAGGCAGAGGAAGCAGCACATTGCAACCTAGATCCAAGGTGCGGTAGCATGCCCCCACTTGTGTTCCCGGGCTCTGCCTGCCTTGCCGCATGGCGAGGTCCACTATGGGGCTCTGAGCAGCGGGCGCTAGCTCTGGTCCAGTGGATGCGCTGAGGGAAGGAGATGGGGTAGGGCCGACTGCCAGCTCATGTGGCCAGCCTGGTTGCCCTGCAAGGAAGCCAACCATCTGTCCTCGCTCCCTGAAGTGTGGTGTTAGCAACTGCCTGCCATGGGGCACACGGGGACGGAGCCCTCCGCAGCACGTGTGGAGGCACCCCACTAACTCAATATTAACCGTGGATAATTCAGGTATATTTAAAAAAAATTAAAGACAGTAGATTCATGGACTGTCCATTTATCACCTGAAACCTCTCTCACCTGTGTTTGGGAAGGCATTGCAGCAATTATTTTAATGGCTCTTTTTGGAATCATTTCTTCTTATGATCTGTGTGAACAAATACTAGTAAAATGAATGGCAAGTGTCTTTAAGTTTTAAAGCCAAATTCTCAAAATGTAATTGAAAATGGGTGAAGAAGCATTGCGTAATTACACATCTGCTCCGACCAGTTCTTGACTTAATTATATTTTATTAATGACCTGGAATAAAACGGTAGCAGTGCCATTGTGTCATAATCATTGTATAGTGCAGAGAGTGGGATATTTCTAGTAAACTTCAGAAAAAAGCCAACCAGAAATGTGTGTTTTAAAAAAAAAAAATAAAATAAGACAGAGTTCTTAAATCTCCTGCAGTTCACTCTTTTGCAGACTATCCTATCAAGCCACATCAGTGCTGCAGTTATAGGTGCTTCTTAATTGACTGGCTTTTGAAAAGTATGTTTTAATCATTTTTCATATCTAGTGAAAATTAATTGGATAACTGAAATCTTTGAAAGTAAAGATATTTTTAATTATGACCATTACCTCCAAGTCATTTTATATAACTGCTGATTATTTTTACAAAAGAAAGCTTGCTGACCTGATTTCAATTTTATTTTTAAACATTATCATTTGTTTTCTTTCATGCCACCAAAATGGAATTTTTGGAAGGAAAAAAAATGAGTTTTAGCTTTTTAAAAAACTTAGTTTTCAGTTAGGGACTATTAAAATATAACTAAGGGTAAAAAGTTTAAAATATTTAGAAATGTGGAAACTTCTGACAGATTCATTTATATGAATCTAAAAAAAATGTTAAGTTTTAGTAAAACTAATTTCTATACAAAAACTCACTCCTAGTAAAAATAAACACCTCATCCATTGTCTATAATCCTTTGAGCCAGTAGATGGCGCTTTGGTGATGGTTAACATGGCAATGAAATTAAAGAAGTAGTCTCCAAAACACACTAGTTCACTGTATACAATCTATTCAAGGCATTTTGCTCCATGATTTCTTAGCTAAGAATTATTGGATGTGATCAATGTAGATCTAGTATCTGAACCAATTGATGTCTATTACAAACCAAAGCTTAAGTGTGAATGATTAGACTGAAGTAAGTAGTTTTTTGATCTACATAGCAAAATCCTTTTGAAATATACACAGTGAGTGCAAAGACACCTGGTGTGTGCTTCTATCAATCTTATCCAAGATTTGCTTTTGATAGCTTTATCTGTTGCCCATTTTTAAAATATGTGAGTTTTGTCCTTTTATACCGTTAATGATTTCCCTGACAGCCACGTATTCATGTCTGGAGGCAGATGTATGCTGAACAGCATCTGCATGCCCTCGGAACCTGCAAGCACTTACTAGAAGCCCTTTTGACTTGAAGGGGATTACAGGATTGGTGGCCTATGACCTCCAACAATATTTGACCAAATTTTAGTTTGCATTTTTAAACGGGGGGGGCCGGAAATCTTATTTTGAACAAACTAAAACTTGGAGGGCAAAAATCCTGACCTTTGGCAGGTGGCGGGCTTCACCCTTGCTATAATTCCATAGACTTGACACAGCAACGCATTTGCTTCAAGACTTATACCACCACCTATACACAAGGGTGTAGCTATAGTAAGAGCAGTTGGCGCAGCTGAATCAGGGCCCATGCTCTCTGGTGCAGCTATATCCCATGTGAGGGAAGGGGAGATGGCATTCCAATCTAGTTATGCTTGCTCCTGCCTGTAAAATACTCTTCTCCAAGCTGGAGATTAAATATTGAAGGGTTGTTTTTAGGAAGTGACTACATCTTCTGTTCTTTTGGTGTAACTCCTTTTTATGCTTAAGCAAGGAGTGTGTGTGTATGTGTGTGCATGTTCTAAAAGGCTGGCAACTGAAAGAAACTTATGCAGAATTTCCCTGGCTAGCAGAGAAATAATAAACTCTGTAATTCACACTCTAACTGTGAGCTGCAAAGGCATTCTTGGTAAGAAGGCAGGTACAGTCAGCATCTTACCTCTCGGGTTCAACTGAGTTCCTGTATCTGTGCTGCCCTTTTTAAATGGGAAGAATGTGTCTAAAGTGAAGCTCTAGTTCTGATTTGCATGTCATGCAATCTTAGTGATAGGTAAGAGTTCACAAACTAAGTATAAACAGGGACTCAGGTTCACTGTTTCCCACCCCCATTTCCACCAATGACAAAAAAGCAGTGAGTCCAGGTCCCTGAGTATACGTTTTGAGACAGGTGAGGCCTAAAGAAATAATGAGCAAGTATGGGCCAGTCTGATAGGTACCAGCTGCCAAGCTCCTGTCGGAGTATTTTTAGCCCCTTTCGCAGAGCGCGGAGGTCTATGGATGCTAACCGGGCACTTCTTTCATGTACATATGTTGGGCTCTGTGGAAGTACAAATGTATGAAATCTAGATGAAGCCCTAAATCCAGTTGATGTATCTGGGTGAGAAACTTCTGCTCTGTGGCTTCATTATCAGGCTCCTTTTCAGGTCCTAGATCTGACATGCAAATCAAGGCCCTACCCTCAGGCTCTGAAAGAATGAGCTTGGGGGAAGGGAATTGAGATGAGGGCATGAACTCAAGAAACAGGTTCATGATCTAGACTAGATCTGCCTCTAACATTTCTGCCTGGATATCTCATGGTCGTCTCAAACAACATGGCTAAAACCAAACTACTCTTCCCCTCCCCCCAACCCTCTAATCCTTTTTCTCTCTTCTCTGTCTTTGTTGATAGGGTCAACATCCCTCCCTCCCTCAGGCATGTAGCCTAGGGTTCATCTTTGATTCCTCTCTCTCCTTTAATCAGATCGATTCTGTTGCCAAGTCCTGTCATTTCTCTCTGCACGACGTTGCTAAGATCTGTCCTCATGGTTTCCTCTGCTAAAACCCTTGTCTGTGCCTATATCCTCTCTCGCCTTGACTATTGCAACCTCCTTCTCACTGGTCTTCCTTGCTCTCACCCTGCTCCTCTCATTTCTGTGCATAACTCTGCTGCCAAAGTCATCCACTTCGCCCACCACTTTGACCACGTACAGCCCCTCCTCTCCTCTCTCCACTGGCTCCCTCTTTCTGATCACATTCTGCACAAAATCCTGTTTTTTACCTACAAGGCTCTTCATGGTCTTGCTCCCACCTATCAGCACTCCGTTTCCTGCTATGCTCCTGTCCGGGAACTCTGCTCCTCCTCTGCCACCACCCTAACCTGCTCACGGCTCCCCTGCTCTTCAAAACTCATCCGCCTCTTTTCCCTGGCAGCCCCCCATGCCTGGAACTCCCTCCCTGAACACATTTGCTCGGCTTCCTCCAAATTTTCAAATCCCTCCTCAAAACCCACCTCTTCCATCAAACTTTCCCTGGCTCCTCGTTCACCTCGTCCCCTTGCTGACTTATCCTGAACCATCTATAATGTGTAACAAATAAGTAACTATATCTTTGTAACTAAGCCAAGCACATGCATCTAAGCCAAGCACATGCATCTGAGACCTCACAAGTTTGTGTATGTAGCTTTGTCGCTTCCTCTGTTCCTTTGCCTTTTGTCCCGCCCCCCCCCCCCCC
>QEPC01000842.1:1596926-1610496 GCA_003113815.1 Sphenodon punctatus
GAGGCGGTCCCTGAGGTATGAGGGGCCCAGACCATGAAGGGCCTTGTATATTAACACCAATACCTTGAACCTGGCTCGGCACGCTATTGGCAGCCAGTGCAGAGTCCGGAGCATAGGTGTTATATGCTCCCGACGGCCCGTCCCCGAAAGGAGACGGGCCGCCGCATTCTGCACTAGCTGCAGCCTCCAAACCAGGAACAAGGGCAGCCCCACGTAGAGCGCATTGCAGTAGTCCAGCCTCGAGGTGACGAAGCATATAAATGCTTAATAATCCTTCCCTTTCCTCCAAGCATCTTGAGTACACTCCTTAAGTTCCCCCAGCTCACATTTGGCCTGTGGAGCTTGTACTAATTGTCAAAGTGGCCTATTGGGAGGAAATGTTCCCCCGCTCCTGTGATACATAGTCACAATTGGGTGTGGTACTGCTACCAGGCTTGCTAATTACTCATTCAGAAGGCTCGTTATTTCCTTGCTATTGTCTTCTGCTTTATGTGACAACGTGATTGTGTGCTGTTTGTGCAAACTGTGTGTGTAGCTAACCTCCCTATGTGGACATCCCTCCTTTATGCCCTTTTTTTTGGCTGGCCAGGCTGATTCCAGGGATTATGACACACATGTGCCTGCACACACTCCTGCGTTCTCACACACTCACACTCCCCAACTCCCTCAAGCAGAAGGCTGATTTCTGGAAATATTCATAGTCCTTTTGAATGAGTATTTTAAGCAAGTTGTAACCTGAAGGATCTTTGTCTTAGGTAATGGAGCGTTGCTACAAAGAAAACTGAGAAGACGTATAGAAGGTAAAAGAGCAGAGCAGTCAGGAGTTATTCTAATACTAAAATATTTATTTAAAACACAGACTGTAAAAACAATACAATTATGGGGAATACCAGTCAATAACTCATAATCACTTATGTCTATGTATGTTAAATCTAGTAAGGGATTGGATATGAGAGAGAGAGAGAGAGAGAGAGGATCTCATCCTTCCCCGGAGTGAGGCCAAATAATAACAATAAAAAAGGCTCTGTATCCTTCAAAAGTCAGTTAACAAAATAATCCCAGAAGAGCGAAGCGTAGAGTCGCGGCCAGAAGAAGTGAGATAGGTGGGAAACACGGCAGCAGCCACTTATAGTATGTGCAGATCTTGACCTCTCTCTCCACCAGGAGACTTAGTGGGGGTTTTATAGACCCAGGAGTACAGGTGGGGACATGACTGAGTCAAATACTGTGTTTCCAAGTTTCAATAACTACAGCAATGGGGGATACAAGTAGAGTTATACAAGGTCAAATGTTTGTTTACAGTTTTCCATAGGGCAGGGAATTCATGAAGTGGGGGGTGTTCCCATGACTGGTTGTCTGAATGCAGCTAGGCGGATGTTCAACTTTGGGTGGGCCAAATTGTGATTGATTTGCTCAACTGTGACTGGGTAGGATTTCATTAACGTTTGAGGCATAGATGTTCCAAGATGCTTTATTCTTTGCTTAATCAATCCCATTATTCACTGCGTCCTGGATTCTCCTTGTCTGGTTGACTCCCTTTCTTCTCTGCCTTTCCTGCGTACCTCCTATGCAGATGGGGGCACACCTTTTAACCAGATGATCAAGTGGGGCATTAGAGCAGGGATCAAGACATGTTTAGAGACCCTTCACCTCGGTGACTCCCTACTGGGATGAGTCACTTTCTTAGCCCTGCAGGCTGTGGAGAAGCGAAAAATCTGCTTGCATCACCTTACTTGAAGTTCTTCTGTGGCCGCTGTAGGGTTTTGGGGAGAACTAAGTATGGGCCCAACAGTGTACACGCATATACACACGTGCATCTTCCCTGCAGTGTCTGAAGTCCAAAGAACTACAAGCAGGAGGAAAAAAACTAAACAAAGTGATATTTTTTGATAATTTCCCTGGCTAATGCAAATTGAGATATTGGTAGAAATGCAATCCATAGCTAATGCAATCAAGACCTATAGCAGAGACAAAGTTGGACTTTGAAAGTTCTTTCAGCTTTAAGGGAAGTTAGGCTGCTAGTACTGCAAGAGAGTCATGTGTTTGCAGGAAAATAGCTTGTAACCCAACAACATTGCATTCATTTCCTCTCATATCAGTAATTGCTGAACTGAATTGTCAAGTGACGGGGGCAGAGGAAAGTGCTAACATGATGGCAGCACCATAAAACATTGCAATTCAAGCTCTTACAGTCCGGCATGGCTTTTGTGGGATGTGTCTTGGCCAACAGCTATTTCAGGTGAGCAATAAAAACTATACACAGAATCCTTTCCCTATTGCTGTGTTTTATAGCTTGCTTCAATCCAGGGAGCCCATAATCTTTAATTTTACAAGGCTCCTGATGAATGCTTAATTTAAACCCCCTGGGCTGTGTGCGAGCCAGTCTTTACCCAGCGAGATCGTAATTTGGGTCCCCAGCACAAGGGCAGACAAGGACAGGCATCGTCCCTCTTGCCCCCCTGTCAACTGAAGCATTGTTATGCTAATGCCATACCCAGCTAAATGGGTTTAAGTGATGATTTATCCTGTGATTGAGTGAGTGATGGACAGGACTGAAATCCTGAAAGGCGTACTTTAATGAGGAGGCAGTTTCTGAGTGTATTTACATAGATATGAATAGAAGAGCCACAGCACTTTTATCAGAGGCATGCCTGTCTCTGTGATGGGCCTTTCTAAGTGGCAAAGAGCCTTATGCAACAGGATTTTCTAATATCAAATATAAGAAGGAAGGGAGCCATCTACTCCTCTTTTGACCAATGCCAAAGGAAGAATTCTTTTCATACAACCTGTGGAACTCCTTGCCACACGATGCCCTTGAGCTCAGCAGGACTGGGGATAAAATCCTGGCAAGGTCTTGTCTTCCTAGTGGGTGGCACACTGTGATTTTAATATGTCTGCTAAAAAGTGTTTAAATGGTCATACAGACCTTGCAAAACATGTTTTCTTTGGTTGAGGTGAATCCTGCACTTACATCTGGGCCTCACCTTAATTTCAAATAGAAAATTAAAATGAGTACTTGGAAGTCTGAGACTTGCTTCGCAGGATATAGGTCATTCTGGTCAGACATGCAAAGAGCCAGCTAAAATGGGTTTAAACATAAATGGCTTGAGCCCCAGGTATCTATTCTGAAAGACTGCCTCCACCATGTTCCTTTGCGGCCCCTGAGCTCAGCCGGGGGTGCCCTCTTGCAGATGCTATCTCCCCGTGATGTTTTTTGCAACTCGGGTGCGCCATGGGGTCATTCTCTGTAGCTGCCTCATGATTATGGAACTCCCTTCCCTGGGAGATGTTCCTAAGCCCAAGCTTGCTCGTCTTCCAGAAACCATGTAAGACCTTTCTACTTGGGCAGGCAAGGATAGGGTGGGAAGGGATTGGGTGAGAGGTGTAGGGGTGGGTTGGGTATTTTTAAAAAATTGGTTATAATTTTTTTATTCCTGTTTTTATTATTGTAAGCTGCCCTGAGCCTCTGTGGGAAGGGTGGCATAGAAATGACTAAATAAAATAAATAATAAGCATACTGACCTGTCTACATGATTTTTACCTGTGTTGGTAAATGTGTTAAAACCTCGCCCATTAAGGCCACATTCCGGGAAACAGAGGTAAGCTAAAACAGCTACTTTGCTTTTGTTAAATCCACTTTTAGTTATATCAAAGTCGTTATTTCAGTTTACCTCTCTTTGTTGGAACTAAATACTTCTGTTCGTTTAACTAAATCCAAGGACTACTGCACTTCTGTAGCGTTCAGACAATTCATATAAAGCAAAAGAACTACATTGATTTGATTGAATCAAATAACTTCACTTTGGTAGCGTTCAGCTGAGCAGTGTAAAACAAAGTAGTATTGTGTCAATGCCCTGCCCCACAGCAGAGAGGGAATGATCACTCAACCATGCCTCACACTGACTAGTGTTCACATGAGCAATTACTTTGAAATACAGACTAAAGGGGAATATGTACTCCTGATTCTTCTGGAGTACATACTTCTCTCCCTACCCCTGAATAATGTTGGTTTAATGCTCTGTTGGTGTGAATGCTTCAGGAGTAAAACAGAAGTAAGGCCCAACTACATTGAATTAACTGTTCAGAATATGGCCTTACTGCCATTGGAAGGGGGTGGGAGAAACACCTTAGACCCCTCCCCCACCCTTACTAATGTAATCTGTCCCTTTCAGAACACCATAATGTCACCCAGACACATTGAGCCCCAGCTCGGCTGAACCAGGCTGCATTAGACCTAAATTGGTCCCAGATTTCTTGCCAACACAGGGTTTTAGCTGAGTTCCCAAATCTGTATGCTAAACCCAGCTCAGTCTCTGGTGGAACCAGGTGATTTGAGCATGCCACCAAGGATAGCTTGGCCATCTTCTGTGTTTCCATGAGCTTCCTAAATTCTAGGGCATAGCTACTCTCCTGAGGATGAGAACTTGTTCTCCATGCCCAAGCCAGTATATCCCTGAGGGAGCCTGTTAATAACATTAATTGATTTGCAGAACGAGTTTCATAGGTTTAGCCTGCAGCAGGGTATGTGCCCTGTGTTTTACTGGTGCTGCCCTAATTTCTTCTGTACAGAAAGCTAAACCCACCCATGAGATGAGAAGAGAAATGGGTGATGTGTCACTACAAGGGAGAGAGGTTTTAGAAGGATTCCAGTAGCTGCAAAATACAAGAGGTTGGTGACCCGGAAGCTTTCGTCCACCTGCCCTGTGGGATTCCAGAAAGCCAGACCCTGAAATGAACCTAGCAGAAGAGACTGAGGCAGAACAATTCATTACCCCCAAAAGGAGGTAACACAGCCACAGTAGCTGCAGGCTGCTCTTTCCTGCTTTACAAGATGCACCATGCCCAGGGAAAGAATTGAAAACCTGAGTGCTGTAACCTTAGTATTTGCTCCTGGGGTACAAATGCTACCAGAGCAGGATTCTATCCACACAGCCTTGGTGCCTCTTCTCCTTACCCCCATTTAGCATTTGTGCAAATGCAGGTCCTCATGCCAACAGCCTCAAGGAGTTAATCTCTCCATACGGAGAGGAAAGTGAAGCAAGCATGCCCACAGAAGAAGCCTGTCCCTCTTTTCAAGGGCCTGTGTACATGGTGTTATTACTCTGGATTACTCAATCTGGATTAAACCCCATCATGGACACTTAATTAAGATGAAAAGTTGCTTATTACACTTTTTCCTAGCCCGATTCCCAACAAGTGAAAAGGCGGCTGCTTGCACATGAGACAGAAGGGGGTGGGGGGAACTGCCGTGAGCTGACATCACATCAGGGGGCTCACATGAAGTTCAGCTCCTCTACCACCGTTTAGCCCATTTCTGCTGTGATTTCAGTGATGGGAGACAGGGCTGGATTTTCAGTCCCATCAATGAAATCATGGTGGAAATGGGCTAATCATGTGAAAAAGCCCACATGCACAAGTGGAATTTCACATGATCCCCCTGCTGTGATTTCGGCTCATGGCAGTTCCCCCTCCTTCTGCTGTATCGTATACAAGCGGCCTGAGCCAGTGTAGCCTAATAAATAAGGTATTGGATTTGGACACACTAGGTGGGCCTGGCCCTTGAGCAAGCTGCTGTCTCCAGCCTCAGTTCCCCATCTGTAAAAATGGGAATAATAATGGCCATAACAGCCTGCCTTGCAAGACTGTTGTGAGGTGAAGTCGATAAGGTTGTAGAATACTTTGAACAATGAAAGTGCTGTACAAATTATTAATAATAACCACATTAAACCGTGTTAATAACAGCACAATCAAACTGAAAGAATCCCCGATCCTTCTAGCAGTTGTGGATCATGAACTGAACATGAATCAAGAATGCAATGCTGTCACAAAAAAAGGCAAACCCAGTCTTCTACATGATCAGACAGCCTCCCTTTTGTCCTTAAAGTTCACCATGAGTCATTTGGAATCCTTCCGTCTCTTCCCAAATGTTCACCAGTCTCTTCTTCCAGCTTTTCATTTAGATGCAGAGGACCTAACTTGGTTGAAAACAAAGCAGCTGTTCTAGTGAATGGTGCGCAATACTGAAATCCTGGTCCTGCCTATCTCCATCTCTTTTGCTTTAGTTGGGGCCACCCCATTTTTTTCAGGAAGATCCTGTTACCTAAAACCTTATATTTGGATGTAGTCAGAGGAGGCTCGAGGTACCAAGGAGACTCACACAGCCATTCCAGCTGTTTTCAACAAAATCGCCTTTATTAACAAAAGATTCAGACAAATACTTCCTAACAATGATTTCTCACCTATCAGCAAAGGGATAGTGGCTGAAGTCCAATCTCAGGTGATCAATCCGAGAAGCAGCACTTCTGGGGAGGGGTATTCCAAGTGGGAGATGATCTTCCCTTCCTAACGTTCAGTTAATAATTACTTTTATAACCGATTCTTCTTTTTTCTCCCTTTCTGGGCTGTTCATAGTTACCCAGCCCTTTGGCATTCTTCCCAAACTAACCAAACACTCTGGACCCCTGCCACTCGAGCTGGCTACCTTATCTACATATATGATACTTTTATGAATGCATCTCTGTTCAAGCAACCTTGTTCTTGTATATTTTTTTCTACTTGTCTAAGCAATGTCTCTCTCTGTTCCCATGTTCCCCATAGGCAGACGTGTTTGCTGTGCTTACCTCTTACAGCTGACTCTACATATTAAAGTTCAAGGGTCAGACTCAGGGGTGTCATGTCATGCTAACTTTGAGCCCATAATGTTAATGCAATCCAGCCCATCAATGTCATGGTACTGCCTAAGGCGGGCAATGCCCTGCTCTTGGAGGTGGCAGCCACTGGCAGAGGCTCTATAGCACTGGGTGGCGGCAGCGGCTGCAGCTGCAGCTGCTGCTCCTTCCTTTTCCCCACCCCAACCAGGTGGAGGAGCCAAAAGGCTTCCTCTGCTAAAGAACATTATGGGGATTTTAATTGGAAACACCAGCGATCTACAAGAGCTGGAGCCTGGATGAGAGTTTTGGACAGGACTTTAGGGGAGGGAGGGTCACACTATCTGGACAGCACTGAGGACTTCGGCCACAATCCATAAACCAAAGGGCTTCAATGATACTCCTCTGGAGGAAGTGCTTGTGGATTGCAGGCCAGAGAACAGAGCCCACTCCCCTTGCTCAAGTGAGGAACCCCATTAGCTTCTGTTGGACTCTCTCTTTCTTATTAAGCAAGCTTAATTGCTATGTTGATAATGGTGGGGTTTGCTTCCCATTGTTGCTTTAGGAACTACTACATGCATCCTTTCTTAGAAGCAGACAATGGCAGGTCTAATCTGAGGTGGAAAGGCATGGGAGGAGGGCTGGAAGGGATTGCCTCACTTATCTCCATGTCTACACATGCCACCTTTTCCCACAGGCTCTGTCAGTCTGTTCAGAAGCAACAGCCGTGACTGAATGCAAGTACTGTCAGTGGGTCTTGCCCAGAGAGGAGTCGTGGCAGTGATGGAACCCAGCATGTGGTACAGACATCAGCCTGTGGGAATGCTCCACCCCCTGAGAGTATCAGGGGTGGAGCATATGGCTTCATCCTTCCACTGTTACCATCTGACTCCTAGACCGGTCTTCACCACTACGGACAAGCAGTTGGGAGGCAGTGTTGTCCAGGAGATAGAATGTTGGATTGGGACTTGAGAAACTGAAGTTTTAATCCTGGCTCCTCCAGTGGCTACTGGGTGACCTTGGGCAAGTCTCTTCTCTTTGTAGGGATGTTTCCCTTCCTGCTGCCACTTACCTATTTAGGCCCAACAATCCACAAACCACTTACTCAGAAATGGTGTCTACATGGCCTTAGATAAGAAACTCTTGAGTGCAAGGACTCTCTTGTTCAGTGCCTGTACATCATCCAGCATCATTGGACACTGATTACAGTTGAGATGTCTGGATGCTACTATAACACAGAGCTGAAGAGGCATTAAAATGGCAAACAAAATTCAATGTTGACATGTGCAAGATGATGCACATAGGGAAAAATAGGCTGCTTGCCTACATTACCTGGCCTGGCGAAACTCACGGTGTGGAATCTCACGGCTGGAAATCTTATTTTGATCTCTGAACGTGGGCGCGGGGGTAAAAACATCATCAGTCGGGTCCCCTGACGTTTTCTCTTACAAATGACAGGGGTCAAAATCCAGCCGGCAAGAGAAAATGCCGGGGGACCCAGGTGTTGATGTTTTTATCCCATCGCCCACGTTCAGAGATCAACGTAAGGTTCCCAATCCTGAGATTCCATGCTGGGAGTTGATAAGTAAGTAAGTTTATTATGAATCAGCTTGTGCCATCATCCAGTCAATACAGAATTATAAGACAACAAAATAGCCTCCTCTCTACTTAACAAAAAGAAATTTGCCAATACATGTTGGACAAAAACAGAGACAATTAGCAAAAACTTATCAAAATATACCAGTAACCAATAACTTCTTTGGAATAAGTCCAATTATAATAAAGATTTTACAAAAATTATCAACAAAATTAATAATGGTATTTTATATCTTTGCTTACTGCATAAAGCCTTTATATTATACCATACTGCACAAAAACCATTACTTGGGAAACAAACACTTGTGGGTTAAGTTTTCTATTATTACATGAAATCCAAATGTTACTAGCAGAGTCCATGTTAAATTAGCTTATTTTAACAGGAGAACAACGCCAGAATAAAATTTGAACCGCTATAACTAGAGCTTCTGGACCACTAACAATAGGAAAGATGAGCTAAACATTATACAGCCAATAAAAAACCTGTACTCTTCCTGATCCAGCAATATTTAATCTTTAGAATGCAATAACTGGTGTTTGGCAGCAGAAACAAATGTATTACAAATTTCCTCTGCTCGCAAGGCAAATAAAGCTAAATGAGTCAAAAAAGCCCCCTTCCTCCGTCGGTTGAAAAATCCAAATTACTTTTTCACACTTGAAAAATACATTAGTTTTTGATGGTAAGGATAGTAGGAGCTCTAATCTAATCCCATTAAACAATGGGCATTCTAGAATATAATGGATAATGTCCTTGATTTTTGCCTGGCACTTTGGGCAGAATCTTACATTTCTAAGGAGATTGAGCTAGCGGCCTTCTATTATTGCCAAAGGCATCTGTTCATAGCGAAGCCTGGTTAAAGCCAGATGCATTTTCAATTGTAAATCAATTTTAAAATATTCTTCCAGGCCCCAAGTATGTTTAATCAAAATATAAAGCGGAGCTATATGTGAAGCACGAGCTGATGCAAAATCATTTTGTCTGGCTATATCTATCACACGTTGTGCCAATAAAGATCTGTCCTCCCCTGGAAAAATTCTGAGATCACTATCAATAAAATTACCCTTCTCAAGGTATAATTGACATAAAATAGCCAAGGGGATTGTCCATCCTTTGTAAATCCAGTCCATCTTTCAAAATCCAGTCCTGTCATTCGTAAGAGAAAATGCCAGGGGACCCGGCTGATGATATTTTTACCCTGCGGCCACGTTCAGAGATAAACGTACGATTCCCAGCCATAAGATTCCGTGTTGGGAGTTTCACCAGGCCAGGTAACGCAGGCAAGCGGCCATAACTATACACAATGCTAGGTCCTGATCTGGGTGCAACCACTCAGGAGAAGAATCGTGGAGTCACTGTGGATAGTTCCATAATGCTGCTGTATAAATCTTTGGTACAACCCCAACTTGAAGATTGTGTGCGGTTCTAGTCACCCTATCTCAAGAAAGATATATATGGAAAATATATATCCTCTGTGAGCAGGAGGGTTGCAGGGTAAAAGAAAACTGAAATGAATAAATTAATTAAATAAAATAAAATGTTCAGAGAAGTGCAAAGAGGATGATTAAATAGGAGAGATGATTCAAATTCCATATGAGGAGAGGCTCAACAGGTTCAGGCGGTTGACTAAGGGGGAATGTGATAGAAGTTTATAAAATCATGAGTGGCAAGGAGAAAGTAAATAGGGAACTGTTGTTTGCCCTTTCCTACAATAAAAGAACAAGGGGACACTCTGAAGTTAAATGGCAGCAGATTTAAAATGAACAACTGGAAGTACTTTTTCACACAGTTGACAATACAGTTTTGGAACTTGCTACCAGAGGAGGCGGTGAAAGCCAGCAGCACAACTAACTTCAAATGGAAATTTGATTACATTCTTACAGGATAGAGCTGTAAACACCTACTTTGGGGCTAAAATCCCTGGTTACCAGTAGTTGAGAGTGCTTAGCAGGAGGTGGGTCACACTTCCATGACTTGCACATGTACTTCTCTTGAGTTATCGGAGCTGGCCACTGTCTGAGACAGGATGCTAGGCTAGATGGACTGTTGGTTCTACCCAGTATGGCACATCTTATATTCTTAAACAAAACTTTTATTCATAGTGGAAAGAGCGAGGGAATGTTGTTAGCATCTCGTACGCCAACAGGTGGAGTTCAAGGACAGTCGAGCAACATTTTATTCCCACTCCACTGCTTTCCTGTTTAGCTAATCATATGTTGAAGGTGACAGCACAGAGCGTGGTGTATTCAGGAGCCATCTGGTGAGGCTGGCATCCCAGGGCATTTGCAAACATTTCCATCTCTGCTCATTGCAGACTTGCTCCAGAGTGCCAGCCTGCACATGTTAATTTGTTGTTGTAGGGCCACATGGAAATGCTGGGGTGTTTGCAAACCGGGTTGGTATTGTAGGATTCCTGGGCTGTTTAGTGCTTGTTATTGCAGGGATGCGCATGCGTGATACTTAGATAAGGACACAGTGCAGGCAGTGCTGAACCCACAGAAGATGGGGGTCCATGAGAAATGGTGGTGCGGAGCCCTTTCTAGCATCGGAGTGTTTCATGGACACATGCTAGAAAAAGGGAAATGTAGCCACCAGTATTTTTTGATGCTCAACTAAACATCCCCTTTAGAGGCTGAAGCTTTCTACATTGCTCCATGTTGTTTCCAGTTTGTTCAAGGGCCCCGTGTGTTGGGATGCCTCCTATTTTAGACTGTCCTTGTATGTTATGCTAGTGCTTCTCCCACTCACATTGTCATTTCATGTTTATTCTCTGGGTGAAAACAAACATGATGCTAACTCCACTTTACCACTATTTTAACATTTCTTATGCATGTTGCAGGGTTGCATAAGGCACCAATACAGTCCTGTAACATGCATAAGAAATGTTAAAACAGTGTTAAAGTGGAGTTAGCGTCATGTCTATTTTCACCCATAGACCCCCATATATCAGGTGTTGCTATCCCCGCCCCCCCAACATATGAGACTGTGGGCATCTTTAGACATAACAAAGATCAGGTGTCAAAACCCCTAAGCATGTGTTTGGCCATTGTGTGTCAGCACCATAACAATCCCAACACCAATTTGGCCACCCATTGAACACGCGATGTGAACACCGTTGCATCACAAGGACAATTTGCGTGTTCTGGCTGAACACATTATTATTATTATTAACAAACATTTATATAGCGCCAGCAGTGTACCTGGCACTTTACAAAGTCATAAAATAGACACGGTCCCTGCCCCTAGGGCTTACAATCTGAGAGACGGGAGCTGGGGGAGAGACTTAGGAAGGGGAACAGAGGGAGAGACAAGGGGTCTAACATTCATGAAGATGCGAGGTCTCAAGGGCATGTACTTGGCTTGGTTATGATGAGAATGACAGCAGGCAGGTCCATGTTGCAAGGATAAGGGTAAACCGATCGTAGGTATAGGAATAGTGGCTCAGCAGGATAAAGAGTCAGACAGAGCAGAGCGAAAGAGGTGAGTTTTAAGGAGAGATTTGAAGGTATGAAGGGAGGGGGCAAGGCGGATGTGGACAGGGAGGGAGTTCCAGGCATGGGGGGCAGCAAGTGAGAAGGGACGAAGGCGCTTAGGGGAGCAGGGAAGGCGTGGAAGGGTGAGAGAAGGGACAGAGGAGGAGCGAAGTGCACGGGCTGGAGTATGGAGGGCGATAAGTGCAGAGAGGTAGGGGGGAGCAAGGTTGTGAAGAGCTTTATAGGTGAAGACTAGGAGCTTGTGCAGGATTCGTTCAGGAAGGGGAAGCCAGTGAAGCGAAGAGAGGAGGGGCTGCACATGGTCGAAGCGACTGGCGAGGTAGATGACCCTGGCAGCAGAGTTTTGAACACATAGCCAATGTTGTGTCTAATGATATTGCCTGATGTATTAGCAGGTACAACTTGGGGACGAGGCAGCAGCACTTGCGTGCTGAGATTGGGTGGTGAGCAAAATACCAGTTTGTCCCAAGATGGGCTGTGCGTCTAAGCAGCACCACATAGTGAACGCAGGGCCAAACTGGTGTTCATATCAAGATCAAACACACATTCAGACACACACTGATGTTATGTCTAAAGACACCCTGTGTGTGGTTGGATAGTCTGCACCTGCCTGGACCCAGCCTTTAGTGTAAGACTCCCATCTCCTGAATTATTAGTCTAATCCCAGCATTAAAGCGAATGGCCATAATCCAGAAATCACTTACTCTGTAAGAGTCCCCCTGAATTGTGTGGGAAAGTGCAGGGTATAAATTAAAGATGAAATGAAAAATGAAATGAAATGAAATGGATTCCTGCAGTCACATGGCCAGCTTGGGGGCGTCTACTAAAACCACTGGCCAGTGGCCACCATTCTAGATTTCTAACATGGGGACGAGTGTTATGTTTGTTCCCTCAAACCCAGGAGTAAGTCACGGAGTGAACATGGATTTGCAGGAGTTTGCTGCCCAGAACATTTCTGGGAAATTCCTCAGGACCCCCCTGGAGCAGTGGAAAACATGAAATGGAATCAACAGCTGGTCACTGTCCTTCCACTGGGCGCAGGGCAGGGCTTCAATTTGGGGCTTCAGAGCCTATTTCATTTATTTATTATCATGCCCCATCCGAAGGGCTCAGAGTGAACTATAACACACAGAATCTCAAATAATTAAAATCCCTCTCTGAGCCCTTATCCCAAACCTCTATCCTTGCTTGCCAAATGCCCAGTCAAATAAAAACATCTTGCACAGCCTCTGGAAGATAAGCAGGATCTGACTCAAACAAAGCTCCAGGGAAAGGGAGTTCCATAATTGTGGGACACCCACCGAGAACAGCTATTTGTGCAACCTTGCTGTGCAAACTTGACAGGTAGATGTAATTGTACAGCGCCAGGTATGTTGCTGGTTCTCTATAAAACTATTCATAATACTAATAAATAATAAAGGCATGTGTTGAGAGGGCTCTCCTGGCTAGGGATGGACGAACAGATCGCAGTTCTGGTTCAGCCATTCGGTTTGGTCCGGTTCGGTTCGGCCGTTCGGAAAAAGGCTCTCTGTGCGAGGAATGATGGCCCCACACCCATGATGGCGGGTCTTGGGGCTAGAGCGGCAGCTTCTAGGTATTGGCCACAGCCCTCCCTGCCAGTAACTTGGCCCAAGAACCCTGGTGGCGGGTCCTGGGGCTGGAGTGGCTGTTTCTTGATGCGGTGGAAAGACATCACCTCCGTGTGAGGAATGATGGCCCCAGACCCATGACGGTGGGTCCTGGGGCTAAAGTGGCAGCTTCTAGATACATATTGGCCACAGCCCTCCCTGCCTGTAACTTGGCCCCAGAACCCTGATGGTGGGTCCTGGGGCTGG
>QEPC01000842.1:1634717-1651441 GCA_003113815.1 Sphenodon punctatus
AAAAAACCCACACACCAACAGTCACCCACAACACACACCAACCACCCAAACACACAGCACAGCCAAACCCAACACAATCACAGCCAAAACACACGAACCAAGCAGCCACCAAATCAAACACACACCCACTCACCTCACAGCTCCACACACACACAAATTTCCGGTTTCCGGCGCAATTTCTGGCTTCCCGCGCACTCGTGATATTTTTAGGCCAAACGCCGAACACCATCTCGGCAATCCACCCGAATGGCCGAACCCGAACACACAAACTGAACGCGGTCAAACCAAATGGCCAAACGTGAACTCGGCGATCCACCCGAACGGCTGAACCCGAACACATGAACTGAATGCGGCCGAACCGAACGACCGAACCCGAACTGCGATCTGTTTGCCCATCCCTAGAGACTTGCTAGAGAAGCAGAGCCCAGGCTGGGATCCTGTTACAGAGAGCTCAAGCAGAGAGCGAATGCTCAGAGGGACACAAAGTTGAGATTAGAGCCACACTCATCTAAAAGCGGCCAAAGAGACTGAGCGGATTGCCCCAAGTGACTGACTTATTGGACTCCAATTCTGCATAGACTTACTGTTGGTAAGCGCCACCCTGTCATGCTTCCATTAGGAAGGGCAGTGACAAGGAGGCAATGGTGTTACTCTCCTTCAACTCTCTCCCCCAGCAGGAGTGCTCCAAACAGCCGAGGGGAGAGGAAGGAGCTCTTCACCAGTTCCTGTTAGGAGAGGCAGCACACTTGCCAGGGCCTCTCCAGAAGGAAGCACAGAAAGTAGTGTCGGGGAGAGGACCATGGAAGGGTAACAACTGCAGAGAAGTCTAGGATTTCTCTGAAGTTGCCTCCCCCTTGCTGCAGTTTGCTTCCCACTGGCACTTTTGCCACTTCCACTTGGGGATGGGACTGTGGGGGAACCAGCTTGGGATAAGTCAGTGCTAGTTCCTCATAGCCCCAGCCCTGAGCAGCAGTAGGAGCAGGAGCTATTGCGGGGAGCAGACTGGGTCCATTCTGCACAGCAGCTTCCACAACACCCCCTTTTCCCTCTTCCCCAACAGCTGACTGGGTACCACCAAACTGTCACTTCTGAACATTACCTATTTGAATCTCTTGTGTGGGTGTTAATAAATATGACTGGGGGCCAGTTCACCGACTGTAGCCTGCCTGGGCCAGTGCCTCACCCCGTGTGTCTGTTTCCAGGCTGATGGATATGGGCCTGGTGCAGACCCCAGCGGCTAGGCGGCTAGCCGAGAAATGTGGTTCTGGAAGAAATCTGGCCCACAGTCTGGGCCCAAGGGCCACCCAGGCAGGCCATAGTTGGCCTAACCAGACAGGTGTGTCTGTTTCCATGCCAACCTGACCCAGCGCAGGGGGTTGCCATGGCTGCCAGCATGTCATGGAGGGGGGGCATGGTGCTGGCCATAGCATGGAGTTGGGGCTGGCTGCAGGTTGCTCACTGTCCTCCCGTCCCCAGCCAAATCAGGCTTAGGAAATGTTTATTCCGTTCCCCAGCCTGTCCCCTTCTTGGGATCTGCGGCTGGCACGTCAGCTGCACATTTATTTTCACCCTGTGTTTACACCCCCAGTTGTCATTATGTTTCTCATCATGAGCTACCAAGTGGCATCAAAGCACTAGTATGCAACCTAGAAAAGCCCAAACATGGCCCTGTACCCAACAGAGATAATCTGTGTGCATGAACCTGTCAAGCACATGGGCTTCTCTCTAACCAGAGGTCTGGGTTACCTCCAAATGTCCTTTGTGGTACAGGGAAAGAATTAAGGGTAAGCAAATAGCTAAAGAGACTCAGCTGAATAAGATACCCGGATGCTTCCCATAAACCACTTTGCATCTTGTGTTTTCCCTGGAGAACATGCTTCCAGCTAATGCAGAATGCAAGAGAAGACAAAAACTGATTATCATCCCCCTGACCTACAGAAGCAGGCAGTCAGCAATGACAAGCACTAAAAGAGTATAAAACGTCATTAAGGAGAATCTTAAAGGTTCTTCTTTGCAATTAATGTATATCTGTGCTAAGCAATTGTGCTTCCATGCAACACTTAGCATGTATCTTGGAAAAAGGAATATGCCTCCCTGGGTGCGCAGAGCAGAATGGATGAGGATGGAGCTTTCTTACACTTAAGACTGCAAGATCTTTGGGACAGGGACTGTCCATCCAGTCTGTGTTTGTACAGCACCTGGCATAATGAACCCTTTGGCATGATGGCAGGACAAATAAAAAGTAACATAATTGGGTGGCGGGTGAGTGTGTGATATGATAATTATTCCACAGTGGGGTTATTTTTGGGAGGGAACAGGATGCAAGTTTCAGATGCTTACTGGAGCAGAATTGTGCAAGAATGTATACTCGGAATATGTACCTGTTCAGAATGACAGATTTTCTCTCCACTCTTTATTGGTGTACGTAGGTGGAGACAAAGTAGTTCAGATGATATTTTTTATTGGACCAACTCAGGCACACAAGGGTAGAAAATGAGACTCTATGTCTCACTCTTGGTGGACTATCGGTTCATAGGGGATTTTTTCACTACCTTTTGTCATTTGAGAAGGCCATGTGCATAGCCTCTGCTGAGGTTTCTCTTCTGCAACTGAAGCAGGGGCATAATTAGGTGGAAGTGAGCACTAGTGCATCCCCTACTGGGGGGCCTCTACCTCAGTGTGCATGTGCACTCTTACATGTGTATGGACCCCGGTGCAGTTGCACCTATTATAACTATGCCCCTGACCCAAAGCTAAAATTTGGATTTATGAACTCTTTTCTAGGCTCTTCCTTGGCCTCATTCATACAACACCCTTCTCCCTTGCAAACTTACCACTTCCTCATTAATCAGTGTTTGCCTTGTCCTTCAGCAATGCAGCTGATTTCCCTTGGCTTTCAATGGCCTGCCCTTGAAGCAGTTGAGAGAGAAGAAGTTGTCAAGAAACGTACAAAGGGAAAGGATTCCATGCAATACTCGGAATGCAAATTTGTGCTGCTACCCACACTAGGAGAGAGTTGTGTAGGGATGGGCGAACAGAAACACGTTCGGAAATTCGGTTCCGTTGACCGAACTATTCGGGTTCGGTCGACCGAACTCCAAACTTCTGAACAAAGTTCGGAAATTCAAACCCCATTGAACTAAATGGAATATTATCTTTTAGGGATGGGCAAACAGAGCCAAGTTCAAAAATCGAGTTCAGTTCAGAAGTTCGGTTTGGTCGACCGAACTGGTCGAGTTCAGTCTGAACTCCGAACTTCCGAACCGCATTTGCCCATCCCTAGAGTTGTGTAAATGAGACCCTAGCAATTCCTTAGAACCCAGCCTAAGCAAGGCAACCTGCCACCTCATGCAGAACTCCCCCTTTTCCTGCCATGTACAAGCCCTGTGATTCTGCTTCTAGAGATGATGGTGTGCAGCGAGAGCCTGTTGGGAAAGGGTTTCTAAGCACTTGGCTGAGTTCAGTGCCCTGGTTTCCCTGTGCTATTAGCCTGAATTATTTAGCAGAAGAGAAACTCAGTGGTGGAAGCATTTAATGTACAATGTGCGCTGGGATGGCTTAATGTGTTGCTCACCTGGAAACTAGGTTGGCTTGGTGTAATGAAGGGGCTTGGCCATGGGTTACATGGGAACTAATTCAATCAAAGCAGCACAGAGCTTGGATACTAGGGGGATGGGATATCACAATCTAGATATGCACATTAGTCCACTACTGCCACATTCTGCACACCCTTCCCCATGCACTCCGTGGGATCCCAGTCCCCTTCTGTCTTGTTAAGTTAGTGCTAACCACGTTTGCTTGTGTGGTGCTTCCTGCTCATTCCAAGATCCACAATCCTGGGCATGTGCCGTTCACATACCCTCCCCTCCTGCTAAAGAGGGAAGTGTTGGGTGTGGGCACACGTGCTGCTAGGAGAAAGACACTTCTGCTGTGTGCAAACCTATTCCCTGTTGACAGAGGCACAGTGCCTCCTGCTGGCTGGAGTGGCTAATGCGGGCATACCACCTCACCAGGTTCAGTTGTTAGAATTCCGGACTGCATCTTGGCAGCCCTGAGATCAGTTCCTGGCTGTGGTACCTCAGCTGAGTTTTATCGGTAGCCCCCTATTCATCTGGGGCCTTGTGGGTCTATTTATTAGTCTGGCAGCACTGGACTAGAGCATGGTCCCACACAATCCAAATAATCCAAGAAGATTCTCTCTTTCCCACATCTTTGCAGGTGCTCTTTGCTCGAGAGTTCTCATTACAATCTGTGCCACAGGGCCAACCTTTTTCATGAAAAGGTTTGAAACTAAAGTTGATGGTTTTTGTTTTGAAGTTCTTGAAATGGAAATACTTATCAGCTTTCAAAATTTGTCATTGGTTCAAAATGTATTATTATTATTTTTTAAATTGATTTCCAGGATACACGTGGACATCTCCAGCCAATCAAAAGCTGCAAATTGAAAATTAAAATCATTTTTAAAATCTGGAGAGTGGGGGGAGGAATTACAAAAAAAGAAAATTCCTAGGAAATTGAGTCAAAAGATTGAAAATGTTGCTGGAACCAAAACATTTTGTGTAGAGTACAATTTTTGCATTTAATGTGACTTTAATTTTATTTGCTTTTATCTATTGTAACTTGAAATGTTTCTAATTAGCAGCTTTTGTCCTCATACACCATGTGCCAGTATCTCATCCCAGCAGACACTGGACGCAAGGTGAAACCCAGATGGGTTTTCTGGAGTGACTTTGCTTCGTTTCATCCTAGCAGCTCTGAATCCCCCCACTCCATTTGCTTTCCCTCCCAGCAAAGGCTTAAAATAGGCTGATTATTTTTCTGCCTGGGTTTTTACTGGGAGCCGAGGGGCAGCACCAAGACATGGAAGGAGAATGCTCTTGACCGAAGGGCACTTTGCTGCGACGGGCTTGCTCATCTGCCCTTGCTGAAGGGAAGAGCAGGGTCATTGCTGCTCTAGAAATACAAACAAAACTCAGAAATTTCAAAAGGGTGTCAATGAGCCAAGCAGGAATAGGAAAACCACTATGTGCATTATGTGACAAAGAAAAAGGGAAATGCACAGCACACCTCTAGAAAAATCTGCCTTTCAGCTGGAAGTGAGTTTCTTTGGGAGGCGATGCTCTTGGAACATCAAGCATTACAGAGCCCTGTGGATTCTGTATTTTCCCCATTGGCAGCAATTGTGGAAATGCAGAATCTGATGGGGCCCTAAGTCACTCACCTTGATGTCTCACTATCCCATGGGCAAATTGTTATCGGATTTGAAGGTCCGAAGGGACCACTGAGATTGTCTGGTCTGGTGGCGAGCAGCCTAAGCTAATCAAGAGGCCACAGGTCCAGCCCACAACCACTCCAAAGGACCAAAAGACTGCTTTATCACAGTCACAAGCCACAATGCCCCTGAAAAAGGTCCCCTCTGCTGCTGGTCAGCCTGACCCACAGGGAGGGGAAGGAGTAGCTCCCAATGTTCTGGGTGCTCTGGGAAGGGAGGTGAGTGATGAAGAGGAATGGGATTATATTACTTTGAGACCATAGTACCAGCAGGCTCCTGATGCCCCCTTGGGAGGAATAGCTTAGTGCCAAGAGTGGAGTAGAAGCCCAACATCTGTGGGTCATGTGGTATGCCCTGCTGTCCCATTGCCTAAACAGCAGAAGTGGCTGGCTCTTCACTTCTTTGGGTCCCATCTCACCATCTCCTTAGGTAAACAGCAGTAATGGGAGGTGAAGAGCTTAATTGGACCTGGGGTGGCAGCCAGGCAGGAGACTTGCCAGGACTCAACCTCAGCAATTAAACTCAAATGGGTGGGAAAATAGAGCCCTGGAAAATGTTCCCAGTAAGAATATGAACCCCTAAATATACAAATGACCAGGAAAAGGCCAATATTGGAAAGGAAAGCCAGGAAAAAACCCTGGATGGTTTATTGGGCTTTCATTAAACTTTCCTTCCCCACCCCTGTCCTAGTCATCATATAGATTAAACCACAAGAACTCCTGTTTTATATTCAGCTGTAGAGAGGCAAGGTGATCCAGGAGTTGGGTTTTTAGCCGGAGACTAGGGTTTAGTTCCCTGTTCTGACAAACTGAAGCAGGTGAATGGTGTCTTGGACAGGGGGCGTGGCTTCTGAGACAGGCTTGGGCTGTAGCAATTTTTAATTATTTTTTTTTATGTACAAGAATGAAGCACTGGAGAAGTGTCTTGCCACAGGGAAGGTAGTGGCAGAACTGACATGAGACCCCAAACCTCCCAGTTACCAAGCAATTAAACTGCTGAGGCTCTCTTAAAGATTTCAGATGAGTCTCGGCTCCTTGGAAAGCTGCCACCATGAACTGAGCTTCGTCCTCTCTCTGAGTAAATGAGCTGAATGTTCCTATTCGACTGGCTTTAAATTCACCACCAGAGACTGGGCTTGTTTTAAGATTCAGTGGCAGCTTCTTTGAACTCCTCCAATGTGCCTGGGCTCCCAGTCAGGAGACGGTGCCCTTGTCAGTGACTCAGAGGCTAATAACATCCCTATTGTGCTAATGGGGGTAAGGAAGTGACGCTGGATGGCAGCTGGTCCCCATTCCTCCTGGCTTTGGCTGGGATCCAGTAATTGTGTGCCCCATAAGGGAGGCACTCAGCTATGTGGCAGTGTTGGCGGGTAGCGCCCAAATAGCCTTTTCCACCACAACAGCTGATGCTGGAGTCACAAAGGAGACCTTCATGGGCTAATAGTGGGGCACTGTTCCCCCGAGAACAGAGTCTGGACTGTGGGGCTGGGTTACAGAGCCAGTTGGCACCCTCCAGAGCTTGAGCCAAACTGACATCCCTGGGCGTGTGCAGGGCATTTAAAGGCTTTGTTTGCAAGAGATGCAGGATGGAAGGATGACAGCATTTTTCAACCCCAGGGCAGCCATCTCTAGCTCAATAGCATCCTGTGGTCCTTGTAGTTTTCACCCAGCAACAAAGCACCGGATTCTCTAATGGCGTGAGGCCAATTTGTGAGGGGGAATACTGATTCAGAAGGAAATGAAACGGACTTCATGACGCCCCTTGATTCTCAATTTTCTAAGCACTGTCTCAGAAACAAAACTCCCTTGTGTCTTCTGAGGAGAGGAGGAAAAATGAGGTGTAGGCAGTTGATGAAATGTGAGACCTAAATGCAATGCCTTACTAGCCATGTACCCTTGTTACAAAGATTTCCCTTATCCATCTGCTACTCACGACATGCCAAATTCCTTCCTTCCCTCCTGCCCCTTTATTGCTTCTAGGGGTTGGATTTAGGGCTGAAATGAGCAGCTAAATTGCAACTAGTGAGAAATTTTGCCATATCTGAAACTGGGATCGATTTCCTGACTGTTTCCCAATACCAATGCAATTTCTCAGTTCTCACAATACTGTGAGATACTGTCCTGATTTACTGACTTTCTGCTTACCTTTTACTGCATACCATTCATTTACCGCTTACTGCACTGCCGAGGGCACCGTTTTACTTTTGGTTTTGTTGTTTCTGCATTTCTGAGCCAATCACAATGCAAACAGCCCACCCCTTAACCTCCACTCCGGTGCTTCCGGTCAGCATGTGCATGTGTCACCCTATGAGTACATACACTATTTTTGTCTGTTATATTCATGATTTTAGCCCTGTTTTATTATTATTGTTATAAGTGTTTTAAATTGTTTTTATTGTATTTTAAATTGTTGGAAGCCACCCTGGGCTGCGTTGCAGGAGGGGTGGGGTATAAATTCATTAAATAAATAAATAAATAAATAAATAAATAAAATAAATACGTTGCCTGACAGTTTTCTCTGTACATCAGGCCCCACCAAAATGTGAGCAGAGAAGAGAGGGAAACCTCCTCCGCACCCCACTACTGGCCTCCGAGGGTGGGGGTCCTTTACCCCTAACACCCCCACCCACCAGGGCCCAGCTTTACCCACCCCCCAACCCCTGGGGCCCCTGTACTTTACTTACTGTTGTTGCTGGTCCAGAGGGTGCAGGTCATGGCCACCGGCATTCAATTCAGCTTCTCTGCCAGGCAGCCGGGCCTTCTTTTTCTTTTTCTTACAAGTCCAGAGCTTGAAGAAAACGCTGCTGGATGGGCAGTGGCGCAGCGCACATGAGCTGATCCAAAATGGCGCTGGCAGCATCGATGCCATTTTGAAAGAGGGCAGGTGTTCTGCCATTCATTCATTCATTCATTCATTCATTCCCACCACCAGTCAGCAGTGGAGGAGGTCTGGTTGGTAGTGGAGCCCAGTGGCCCAGCTGGAGATCCAGCCGTTGGTCATGACCCCCAGTAAGTAAAGTACAGGGGCCCTGGGGGTTGAGTAAAGCCAGACCCTGGTGGGTGGGAGTGGGAGGTGTTAGGGATAATGGATCCCCATCCCCACCCTCCAAGGCTGGGACTGGGGTGGGGTGAGGGGATACCCAGGGTTTTTCAGTGGGTTCCCCTGTGTCTCAGAGGGTTCTCTTTTTCCATTGAAGTCAATGGAAAAAAGAACCAACACTGATAGATCCGATCACGATAGGAGATCTGAGACACAGGGGAGCTGAAACCAAAAGAAATGGATGCTGATATTTTGCCTGGAGTCCCACCCCTACCACCCAACTTCTTTGGGCCCCAGACCCTGGGTGGTTGTGACACCCACAGACAAAAGTTGAAGCCATTTGGCTTTCCTGGGCAAACAACCTGCAGCAATAGCTTTCTGTGGAGTTATGCCCCCTCATGTAGAGCTGAGGCAAGAATGACTGTCCCTGTATTTGGGGAAATACCTACCTTTCAAGAGCACTTGCAACTGTTTGTCGGCATTTCCTCACTATCCATTGAATCTACACTTCCACTGTTGTCAAGATCGGCGCCCGTGATTGTCTGACATTTTACGGTATTTTTCGATCTTTTCCCAGAGTTAGTTTTGGGTATTTTCATCAGTTTCCAGCATTTTACGACCATTTTTGGCATCCGAATGCAGAAAACAAGGGCTATCCCTTGAAATACTCCAATCAAAGTACAGTTTACAAGGAGCCAAAATAAGGACCAATAAGGGAAATTATGAAAGGTACGTAGTGAACTTGTGATTGTACAGCAATAAACGTAAGAAGCCATGTAAGGAAACTTACGTGGTAGTTGGCTGCTCCTACCTAGGAAGAATTACCAGAAGTGTTGAATGATGGCAATTACTGAATGGAAATAGCAAAAATATTGAAAAAGCTGGTAAGTTTCCTCATCACATGAGCACAGGTGAATGGTTTGTTTCCAATGGGAACAGCTTTCACTGTGATTGCTGAATTCAGCACTACCCTCATGCTCGCTGCAAGCAAAAACTGTTACTTTCACAAGATAAGAAATTTAAAAAATAATTTTTAACCAATGGGCAGCTCTGCTCCCATGTACATTCTGAGCACAGTGATTGTTGCTGACTTGCAAATCCCCCCACCTGCCTGTTTCTTAACATTCAGTGGTTCTCCCCCACCCCAGTTAAAAATTCCATGCTTCCCTGGTGCTGACATTAGTAACATTTTTAGAGGAGTTGGCGTGTGCACTGACGTGCTTGTGACAGAAATGTCTCTGCAGTTTAATAGCCACCTGGATTGGCAGCACCAGTGTGGCAACACACATGCTGCCAGCATAAGCGTTGCAAAAACTTTTTCAACCAATACCAGCTTATGCTCAGCGCACAGCCAATGACACATGACCAATAGTGGCCAATATCTACTCACACGTGGCATGCAACCAATCCTAGCTAGGCTGCTTACCCAGCTCTTTAAGCTCGTCAAAACATTTGGAGCCTGGTCTGTAGAGTTCACAGATGCTGGAGCCACAGCCATGGAGACACATGTGGAGAGTTGTGGTCATTATCACAGTCCAGGTCTTCTGTTCCACTGAGAGCTATCCAACAGATCCAGACCTCCTGCTGTTGTTGGGTGCAATGTGCCGTCAAGGCACACAAAGGGTCTTGCTCGATCTCTGGCCAGGATAGTGGGGCACATCACAGAGGTGACTCCTGCTTCCATGTCATGCACGTGTCTACTTCTGGTGACAATGGACCACGCTGGAGAGGACTGAAGCCATGCAAGGGCAACTGATGCACACAGAGAGGTCCCTGTCAAGAGCGGCTTCAGTCACTGACAGTCTGACACTCTGCACAGGGCTGTACCCACCGAGAGGCTTTTCTGGGTGAAGGAGAAAAGCACAGACTGGTGGGAGAATGTGCTCTCCTTGTGGTGAGAAGCTGAGTGGGTTGCAAACTTCAGGATGCCTCGTTGCCTTATGCCAAGATCCTCAGGCCACAACTGGAGAAACAGAGCACAGTGATGTGATTGCCCATCCCTATGGAGAAGTGCATTGCCATTGCCATTGCCATCTGGAAGCTCACCAGTCCAGACTCCTGCCACTTTTGTCACCCTGAAATTTCGTGTTGGAACCTCCACAGTGGGCACCATACTAGTGGAGGTTTGGACAGTGATAGTGGAAGTGCTGCTGGACCTGGTGGTGCAGTTGGCTGAGTTCATGGGTGCAATGGAGGGCTTTCAGCAGGAGGGTTTCCCAAATTGTATAGGGGTGATAGGTGGGAGCTGCCTCCTCCTCCTCCCCCCAATAGGAAGGATGACTACCCGAACTGGATGGAGTTTTTATCCATGGTTCTCCAGGCTGTAGTGGATCAGTGTGCCTGGCTCATGCATGTGCTGACTCTGTGATCCAGGAATCACTATAACATCTGCATCTTCTGTCAGGCCTCCTTGGCTGCATGTACACTGAAACATGTATTGAGGAAGTGCTTATGAGGCCTATTGTTCTTGGGGACCCTGCCTATCCCCTGAAGCCCTGGCTCATGAAGGAATACAGCATTGGCCCCAGAGCAAAGGTGCTTTAAGTTGCAACTCAGTGCCACCTGTTCTGTTGTGGAGAGAGCTTTTGGGCTATTAATGCAGTGCTAGAGATCAGTTGTGGTCAGGATTGATTTCCAGCTAGAGATCGCTCAACTTCTAACTACTGCTGCCTGTGTTCTCCATAACATCTGCAGAACTGGCAGGGCTGCATTGGAGAACCCCATACTGGTTAGCTCCATCAAGCCAGTGCCCCTGTTTCAGGACCAGCTGAACTAAGTGGAGCAGTGCATAGCCGGAGAGATTCAAGACACATTGTGCCAGCACATCAATCTCAATGCTAGCAAAAACGGTCACTGTCCATGAAATTTTAATGACAATCAGTGAACTGATTCAAATGATCTTGTGATATCAATAAAGCCTTTACAAATATTTCCTGCATGTCGCTGTGCCTTCCTCTGGCCTATCCAGCTCCCCACCAGCACTGGGACAGCATACTTTTCCTCCTTGCACTCCCCCCCCATGCTATTTCCTGCCAGGCAGCCTTTCCTTATTAGTATTTGCACGTTAGCCAGCTGCAGGTCTGAACCTCTGTGTTTCCTATTGCCATTTAGAGACTAGCTGGGTCTGGGAATAGCAATAGGAGACATAGGTGTTCAGCCGGCTACTATGCATCCCTGCCCTCTGTCAGTGGGTAGGGGAAAGGAGGGAAGGACGAGGGTTGCCCAGGCGCACTACACACTCTCAGGAAGCTCTGTTGTGTTTGATGGGGGTCCCGGAGGCCTGTCAGGATAGTATGTGGGCCGTTCCATGGGCTTTCGCACCTGGAACTTAGGCCCCTATCATCATAGGGCACAGAGCTCTGGCGAGGAGGGGGTCTCACACACCTAGTCCTTATACACCACAGGGGAATGGGAGGAGATGTGGGGGCTGGTGTAAGGTGACTGAGGCAAGGGAACCAGGGTAAAGGGGAAGGGAGAATGAGGGCTTGCACACTGGAGGGGGGCAGGGAAGAGAAAGGTACCCGGAGGGGGAAGGGGAGAAACGCCAGGCCCGAAGGCCCCTTCACACTACCCACTCACGCACTCTGGGAACAACAGGGAGCAGGGGCTCAGGCACACACTAAACACAATACAGGGATCCACTCAAAATCACGTCAAGCAGGGAGAGGGGGAAAGGAGAGGGAATGCTGAGGCAGGTAGAGGAAGGCACACACAGGGTTAATCAAGTCAAGAACTTTCACTTAGCTTTCAGGCAGGGGGGCTAGTTCATCCAGATACAAGCTCTGTTCACCGGCCCAGAGCTTACTGTGAGGCCGGCTTTTGAAGAGGAAGCCCCGCCCTCCGCACGTGCCTNGGCCACTGGTGCTGGGGGGGGGCTCTTTTTTAAAAAAAAATCCAGGCTGGGCAGGGTGGGTGGGGGGTGTCCCCCCTTCCACCCGCGCAGCCTGGGAGGAGGAGGGGGGAGGAATTGTATTCCATTGATTTCAATGGGGACACAGTGCCCCATTGAAATCAATGGAATAAAACCGGTACCGGATACTGGATTTAATCCGAGAATCCGGTTCTTTGAGAACCGGAAAACCGGTAAATCCGGTATCCGGTAATTGCCCCGGGGTCCCATGCCTACTAAATACCTATATAATATCTAATCTTTCTCTATATGTACACAATTCATATCTATCTAAATCTAAGGGAGACGGGGAAGGGAAATGGAAAACTATTATCTAATCAATTATGTATATAACTATTCTAATCTATATGTCTATAATATATCTCTATATCTAATCTATACTACCTATCTATACATAATGTACAGGGGGGAGAAGGACAGGGAAAGGGAGAAGGTAAAATGTAGGGTATGAGGAAGGAAAGGAAAGGTATTGGTGGTAATACGATGAGGGCTAGGGAGGATTTCTGTAAATGCAAGCTGACAAGCAGAGCTCTCACAGAACAGATAGAAAAGACTGGCTCTTTCATTATAAAGGGTTGCAGTGTCCTTCCCCAGAGCCCCCCGATTGGTTGTGGGAGGCAGAAGTCATTGAGCAATCACAGAGTGCCATGAGACTACTGGGGCCTGCTTGTGCTGCTCATTGGCCAGTGATACATCCATCTGAAACTGCTGAGCTGCTCACCCCTCCCAACACAGGCACAGTTCAAGAGTTCAGCTATGTTTAGGACACCGAGATGTCTGCTCCCTACTCCCCTCTCCACATTTTCCCTCCAAAACCCAACCGCCACAGCACTAATAATGACAACAATAACAACTTTGTCATTTTTGTTATTGTTGTCATTATCAACTGTCGTTTCCGTTATCATAATAACAAAAATGACATGCGCACCCCTACAAAGGTGGCATTGGGGTCTTTCCTGCCCTCCACCAGAACCTCAAGTGGCTCCTCAAAGAAGGGCTGGCTCTTGAGTTTAAGGGGATACTCCATGAAAGTCATGGTGTCCATGTCCGTGTCAACTCAGGCTGGCTGCTGGGTGGGACGGGCATGGGGGAGTCATATCCACCCACTCTGGCCCCTTGCGAAGGTTCAGCCCTTTTGATTGATTTTATTTGGATTTTTTTTATCCCAGCCTATCCCTTAAGTCCAGGGAAGCTTACAAGTCTTTAACTTATTAACTCTAACATTAACTACTAACTAATAAATTAACTCCTCTCTTAATCCATACAGGTAGGATGCAATTGATACCTCCATCCACGCAGAGGAACTGGTCAAGGAGCTTGTAATAGGGAGATGTTTGCCTTCTGTGGCCAGAGGTGAAGTTGTTGTTCCAGATCTCTTTGTAACCACACCTCAAGTCTTTGGCTCACTGTTGACATGGGTTCATGTCCCGGTTATAGCCCTGCGGCACCATTGTGCTGAGATCTCCTGCAACACTGCCTCGTTCCTGTAGCACTTCACCAGGATATATTGGACCTTCTGCTCCCCTCATAGAGCAATTAAGACCTTGGTCTCTTCCTCCATCCAGGAAATGTAGAATTGGTGGGCGGACTGTAGGCAGCAAGTAGCCGTGATTGAACACTGGAGGCAGCAGTGCTGGTTTTTGCTTGGCTGTCGGTATTAGCCATGGCCATGGTAATGGTAATCCTCCACAAGTCATTCCTGAGAATACAGTGGCTGGGAAACAGCAAGCGTCAGACACCTACTGCCAACGAGGACAAGCTGGAAGAAAATGCATGCTTGAAAATGGCGTGGTGGGCTTTAAGGTGGATGTTACATATGCGCAAGTGAGAGTGGAGAGAGGGTGCAGAAGTGGTCACTCCTTGACATACTCTAGGCTTTCACCCGCAGCTCTATGGTGCTTGTGGACCTGTGCATGTGCAGGTGCTCCATGCAAACTAATTGACGGGACACCAACATGTGGGCGCACGTTAGTTTGTATTTGCCCACATGGTGGGCTCCTCATGCTCCAGGGACTCTACTGTGAGTGGGGGCTATGTGTCCTGTGGATGGTGACCCATATGCCTGGTGAGGACAAACACCTAATAAACAGTCTTGTTTGTTAAAACCCCTACTGACAGTGCATCCATGTCTTAGACTTAGACTTTTAATTTATACCCCGCTCTTTTTCCGCCATTTTCGGGCAGACTCAAGGCGGCTAACAACATCCATATCAATATACAATATACAATTTACAAAAGCAGTATACAATATACAATTATCAAAAACCATATACAATATGCAATTATTATAAAAAAAAAACACAACCCATACAATAATATCAATGCACAACATCACCTATCATTATCACAAACTAGAAAAACAGAAATCCCACACAAGGGATCACAAAAACCCATAACCCCCCAACCTAACTATCAACTCACTATATCCCGCTCTCACCAGGCCCCTTAATATCCTTTCTATTCCCCTACTGCCACGAGGGGACCTTTCCCTCTCTACTCTCACTAGANTCGACCGGCGGTTGAGATGCCTCCTCAGGGTCCGTGCTGGTGGGGGCGGGGCCTTTCACCACCGGGAGCAGCCGCCACGCCGAGAAGCGGCCGCCACGGCTGACACCCTCAAGTGCAAATGCATGACCAGTGGACTCTCCACCCCTGTTTTCAGGGCAGCCCCAGCTTCCCTTCCAGCCCCCAAAGTGGCTTATCACTATGCTATAACTTCATTCTCCAAAGCCCTCCCCCAAATTTCCCTCCTTTCCCAGAAGAAGCACAGAAGCCATGGATTATGAAAAATTAAAGAACTTTTTTTAAAAAAAATAAAACTTTCTTCTTATGCCTACTCCTTTTGGGAGCAGCAGGGCACACTTGCTTGAGTGGCAGGACTAGTGTAGAGACACTTTCCCAATCCTCTTCCTGGGGATCCAGTCGTGGAGGGGTGGCCTGCAGGAATGATTGATGTGGGGGTGGGAAGGTGTATCTGGCCCAAGAACTGTTTCCTGGTGAGAGCGCAGAGTGGAGAGGGCTTGGGTGCTCTCCCTGGGAGAACCAGGGTGGGTGGTTGGGTTTCAAGTAGGGGTGTGTGGACTGCTGATAGGGGTTAGGAAATGGTGCCTGCCCCTGTGCAACAGTGCTCATGGTCATGGCAGCAACATGCTTAAGCAGGGAGCTCTGGAGCTGAATGGATTGTGACAGGCTGCGTTACCTCTGTGCTCACATCTCACTCATCTCTTTGCTTGTCATCTTATCGCACTGCTCATACTGTTGACCTAGGCCTGTCCTCCCACAGTGGTGTTCCAGGTGGGCCTCAGCACAAAGGCCTAGCATTCTGCAGCGTTCTTCCACACCACCTGCCTGTGCTTCCTGGCCGTCCCGTAAATGGCATCCCAATGCATGGTCTCCCCAAGTAGCTCCCTTGCACTGTCAGTTGTGGACCTGCAGGTCCTGGTTCCACTGAGGACTTGTGGCAGGGGTTTCCATCTGTGCCTGTTGCACTGGCAGACCTGTAGCAAGGCAACAAGGAAAGCCATTAGTTCAGACTGCCCCCCCTACCCCCCAGTCTACCCTGCCTACCCAATCTTCAGTCCTCTGCCTGCCCAAGGGAAAGTGGAAAGGAGTATCTGGCCTCTGCTGCTGGGGCAGTTGCTGCAGCAGGATCCCAGTGCCATGCAGTTCACCTCCCACAAACAATGTATAGGAATGAAGAACATACAGAAAATCAACCACTTGTGCCCTTCCCCTGGCCACCATTTTGGCCAGCCTGCTGTCCCACCATGGTGCCTTCCCATTCCCACCCACTTCCTGTGCCTACTGTTCCCATCCTATGGTGCTTTTTCCCAGTCATTTATGTATTGTATGTATATTTTTAAATATTTTAACTTTTGTAAGCTGCCTCCTCCATGCTCTGTGCCACCTGTCAACACAATAAACAACAAAACCACACAATTAGATAAGTAAGTTTATTGGGCATTAACTTGTGCCATAGCCATTATATAAGTAAAATACATGCATAACAAATAACACATATAGATAAACATAAGCAAACACAAACAAAGCATATAAATAAAACACTTTAATCACTAGGTCTAAAATACAATCAAGAAATTCCTGGGAAACACAATATTCAGGAGCACAAAGGACTTGCCCTTTTTGGAGCTTGTGCTGGCAACACTTGACCCCTGGAGCATTCAGGACAAATTATATAAATGCCTGACCCTTCTTAAGACATGAACGTACAACACTTGACCCTTAAAACCTAATCACAAACATGAATCTCAGAGTCCTATTATAATGCCTTGCCCTTCTTGGGGCTTATGTTTACATCACTTGGCCCCTATAGCACTAAAAACAAAATATATAAATACCTAGCCCTTCAAAGGGGTTATAGAAAGGAACACCTAACCCCTAGGTCTTGAATCACAAGCATAAGACTTGAACTCAAAGTTGGGAAATACTCAACTCTCAGAGCAAAACATATAAGTGGATAGCTCTTCTTGGGGCTGATGTTCA
>QEPC01000842.1:1671760-1696501 GCA_003113815.1 Sphenodon punctatus
CCTCCTCCTCCTCCTCTCCCCTCGCTCTCTCCTCCACCACCGCTCTCTTCCTCCTCCTTCCTCCTCACTCCATCCCGCCACATTCACCAGCTGCATTTTCCCCTTTAAATCTCCCTCCGGTGAGTCTGTTGATGCCGGTTGCCTGGCAGCGCCGTTACGTGCATTGCCCACGCCTGGGGATCATTTCCTTTAATCCTGGGTGGGGTTTGGCATCCAGACGTTACGTTTGGTTGATCCCGGGTGGGGATCTCATTGACCACGCGTCCACGGGAATTGGTGCGGGGAACCCGGGAAGCGTGGTTGAAATTGACCCCGCGTGGGTATTGAGCGTGGTGAACATCTGGCGGCCGCCAAACAGACGCTCAGGACTCTTTGGCCCCGCCGCAGGGTTGAGCGTGGTTCACTGTGGTTGAGCATGATCTCGTAACATCTGAAAATACCCATAGGCTCTATTTGCATCATTAGGGATGGCGACAACAGGTAGAAGTTCTTCTGTGACTCTAAGGCTGGGAGAGGTTTATTCATTTTCTTGGTCTGTAGCCCTAACAGGCTGCAGCTAGAGATGTGAAGGCCCATAAAAATAAAAACAGAAACATTAGGGGGGAAACTGGTGTTTTTTCCCTCAAGGACTGGGTTCTTCCCCCCCTCCTTTTTTTTTTTCCAATGGAAAAATGGAAATTTGGGGACGAATTGAAAAAACCTCTCATGAAATATTTTCTCTTGGAATGATGAATGAAATGCTTTTTAAGACAAAGTTTTAAAATATTGTTTGTTACAGCTGCCCTTCGCTCCCTCAAAATGATTTCTAATAACTAGGGGTGGGACTTTGAGCAAATTGTTGGTTTTATCGGTTCTTGGTTCTCAGTTTATTGGTTCCTGGTTCTTTTCCCATTGAAATCAATGGGAGAAAATACAAAAATCCCTGCAATAAAAAGACATGGCTTGTCTTGTAAAACACTTCAGTCAATCAGGTTTGTTTACACAGCTTAGCCAAAGCAACTAGTAGTTGTCCCAGCCACATCACATTTGCCACACAAACAGTTTTTTTCACAGCACTGCCAAACAGCAAAACCAAACAGCAATTAATTCTAGCAACTGCCAGGGGGTAACTATATGCCATACTGCCACATTGCCAATGCCAACATCGTCAGTTCAAAATAATGAGGTGAAGGGCTAAAGGTTGTGGGGTGGCGACGGTGGGGCTGGGGACCGTGAATTGGAGTGGAGGCTGAAGGCTGTGGGGTGAAGGTTGTGGGGTGAGGTCTGTGGGACTGGGGACTGGGAGCTAAAGGCTGTGGGATGGGGTTGGGGTTAAGGGCTAAAGGTTGTGGCATGGGGGCTGTGGGACATGGGTGGGACTGGGGACTGTGGATGGGGCTGAAGGCTGTGGGGTCTGTGGAGTGAAGGTTGTGGGGTGGGGTCTGTGGGACTGGGGACTGGGGTGGGGACTAAAGGCTGTGGGGTTGGGGTGAAGGGCTAAAGGTTGTGACATGGGAGCTGTGGGACATGGGTGGGGTTGTGGACTGGGGTGGGGGCTGGAGGCTGTGGGGTCTGTGGAGTGAAGGTTGTGGGGTGGGATCTGGGAACTAGGGTTTGTGGGAATGGAAATTGGGGACTGGGGTTGGGTGGGGACTGAAGGCTACGTGGTCTGTGGGGTTTCAGTTATTTTGCGTCACACCCGTCACATTGCCAGCAGTAGCCAAAACAAAAGGCACTTTGGTGGCTGCATAAATTTTAGATAAAACAGAAATTTTAATTAAAAGTGTGATACTCCTCCCCAGAGAAACAAACTCCACAGCCAGGGGCCCATAAACCCCAGCCTTGGCCCAACACCCACCTTGGGGCACCCCCCACTCAGCCATGTGATCATGGGACCAACCTCAACATAGCAACACAATGCTGTGATCTTCCCCACCCCACAGTGCCTCCAGAACCCCAAACTCTCCTGACACCTGCTATCCCCCACACATTGCAGCCAGCCAACGTTATACACCAGAAGACCAGAGTCCACTCACGTGTTAACCCTGGGAAGAGCACATTTCTGCAAGACAGCGGCATGGCATTCCCAGGGTTAATAGTGCATGATTGGACCCACTGGGAGAGGGGACCCTAAACTCCAACCTTGGGACACCCCCCACCCAGCCATGTGATCATGGGCCCAAGCTCAACACAGCAACACTTAGGGTGATTTCAGACGTGACGAATCCAAGATTCACCACGCCTGAACCACACTCAAACACAGCCCGCGTTTGACTGTGGTGCACGTCTGTTGGCTCGCCACCAGATGTTCACCACAGTCAAATGTGGACCACGTTTGCATTCACCACACCTCTGGACCCGAGGACGCGAGCGGGTCCAGAAGTGTGGTGAATGGCCACCATGGCAGGGGTGAGTGAATCATAACGTCTGTTCACGCACCCCTGCCGGTGGTGGAATCCATTCCCCCCCAACCGCGGTGGCAAGTGCAGCCAGATTGGCCGCTCTCGCTGCCCGTCCAGTGGGGGGAGGGCTGTTGTGGAATTCAGGGGGTGGGGCTGGCCACGTGGCTCCACCTCCACCGCGATTCACCACCAGACGTTACGGAGGGCCCCATTCACCATGGGCCATGGTTCACCGGTCCCCGCCGCCCGGGGTGAAGGGGTGCATGTCTGTTGGCGCGCCCCTTCACCCCAGACCGTGGTCTGAACCACCCCACGGCCCGTGGTGAATGGGGCCCGCCGTAACATCTGAAATCACCCAATGCTGCGATCTTTCTCACCCTCCCACCACCTCCCAGCACCTCCAAAACCCCAAACTTTCCTGGAACCCCCCACCAAACCATGTAATGTAATGCCAAGGGACAGTCATATGACCCCCGCCCCATATCATGGAGGTGATGTTGGTGGGCTTGGGGGACCTGGGGGTGGTTGAATCTCCTCTTGTTAGGGGGGGTTCGCCCTCCCATGGTGTCTCAAGTGCGGAGTCTGGGTGTGCTCCTCAATTCGTGGCTCGGCCTGGAATCTCAGGTTGTGGCCATGGCGGGGAGTGTGTTTCGGCAGTTACATCTTGTCCGGTGGCTTCGACCGTATCTCTCAGACTCCGACCTCACCACTGTCATCCATGCCTTCATCACCTTGAGGCTGGATTACTGCAACGTGCTCTACATGGGGCTGCCCGAGAAGCTGGTCCGGAGGCTGCAGCTGGTGCAGAATGCCGTGGCCCGTTTCCTTTATGGGGGTGGGTCGCAGGGAGCACATGACACCAGTGCTCCAGGCTCTGCACTAGCTGCCTATAAAGTACCGGGTCAGGTTCAAGGTGCTGTTTTTAACCTTTAAAGCCCTTCACGGCCTGGGCCCTGCTTATCTGCTTATCTCACTCCCCATGTGCCCGTGTGACCCTTGAGATCATCCATGGGAGCCTTTTTGGAGGTTCCCCGGGCGAGGCGGGTGGCCACCAATATTAGATCTTTTTCGGTGGCCGCCCCTGTGCTGTGAAATTCGCTCCCAGAGGAGGCTTGGTTGGCTCCCACTCTCCTGCTGTTTTGGTGTGTATGTAAGACCTGGCTGTTCCTTCAGGCTTTTGGCGAGGGGTTGGGGTGGGGTGGGGGGTGGGGTTCCCCACATATTGTATTTTTAAATTTTTAAAAAATGTTTTATATTGTTTTCATTGAATGTTGTTCGCCGCCCCGGGCAGGATATAAATTTTAAATAAATAAATAATGTAATAATTTATTGAATTAGCAACTTGTGCTATCTCAAGTACATATTAAAACATAACACAAAAATATCCCCAAATGTGTAGTAACAATAAATATACATAAAAAACACAGAAGATAAAAACTCAAATTAACCTGCTTTGCATATAAATAAAACCGGAAATTGGGTAAATCTTCCCAACCATCAGCATCTTATCTACTACATCTCAACCTGTTGGCACAGAGCCAGCTCTATTTTTAGTAGAAACATAGTTAAAAGCTTAATTTGTTCAACATCAGCGAGGGTAAGCAGTAGCGCCATTTGATCACTTGAGTCCTGGATCAGATTCTGGAGAATATTACCAAGCCAGAGATCTCTCAGGGAAGCAAAAGCAGGGCATTCTAGCGTCACATGCGCAATTGTCTCAATCTCCGTAGGACAAGTCCTGCACAGCCTTTTAGCTCTAGGTACTTTATTCCTCCTCCCTCTTATTTCTGCTGTACCTAACGGATTGAAAGGGAATAACATGTACAGCCTGCGCAATCTCGGATCTTTCAATTGCTCCAAGTATGATTCAAACTTAACCGTAGTCTTTATCCTAAGATAAGGTGTTTTATATTGTTTTCATTGAATGTTGTTCGCCGCCCCGGGCTGCCCTGAGGGCAGGAGGGGCGGGATATAAATAAATAAATAAATAAAATAAAATATTAAGTAGTAGTACAACAGAACACACACACAAATTCATTGATCCGCCTCCAAAGGAACCACATACAGGGCCCCCTGAACTACAGCCTTGGGGCACACACACCTCAGACATGTAATGGGACACCAGCCTTCAGGCACTCCACACACCCCAAACCTTGGCCTTCTCCCAGGTGGAGCTAGCCACACACCCCTCCCCCCTTTCCACACAGTGGTCTCAAGTCCTCCTGCAGCCTCCCTGGCATGCACCCCCCAAGACACTGCTGTGTCCATGGGGTCCCTTGGTAAAGGGACAAAGACACCACAAAGACTGCCCCGGGCTGCATGGCAGGAGGGGCGGGGTATAAATTTATTAAATAAAATAAATATAAATATAAAGACCCCATCACTTACCTCATGTTCAGATGCTCCACACCAGCAGTGCACTCCTTCCAGGAAACTAAGCTGCTGGAGAATGGCTTCCAAGGTCCCAGAAGGCCCCAGAAGAAAAAAACAAACAAACCTATCCTACCAAAAAACCAGTCCCTGAGTTCTGATGAATTATTGCCAACGAAAACTACATGGCAATCTCTGAGGATAGCTCTTGGATTGGATGCCTTTTTTGAATTAAAAAATGCAACCAATCCAAGAGCAGGGTAAAAAAAGACACCATAAGAAACAGGGCATCAGCAGCACAACAAACTAATGGTGTAAGAAGCTAAGCTGCCTATTCTGAGAACCGAGAGCAATAGAAAGATCTGATCTAGCCGAAACTCTTGGTTCTCCGTTCGAAAACCTGAGAGGGTCATTATTGGGCACTCTTGGTTCTTGGCACAACCGAGAGTCTCACCCCTACTAATAATTATATATGAAGGTGTTTTATGTAAACAATTACTTTTTAAAATAATTATATTTTTAAAATATAATTTTAAGTAATTAATTACAGCTCCTTAGTCCAGGGGCTGACACAGAAGCTGTGTGCAAAAGCTGTGTGCAAGCTCTGTGTACCAGAGCTGTTTTTTCCTGATTCATGTTGTACGGGTCCCATAGACTTTGAAAAGTGATGTTGTCAATTTACCATGTGGTCTGATTTCACGATGGCGGCCCTGATTCAAAATGGCAGTTTAAAACGTTCCCCTTTCCACTTCTGAAACCAATATCTCAGGAAACAATTATGATAGAGCCTTGACACAAAAACTGAATGCAAGTAGAGGTCTGTGAGAGTATTTTAATGGCACATAAGTGGAATACCTAGCCATCATATAAGAACAGGCAAAGTTTAAAGTTGAAAATCATAGGGAAATTATTTCCCTTTCGGACAAAAACTGAACAACACAAATTTCAGATCAAGTCATTTTGCTGACACAGGTAAGTTACAATTGATTATGACATTCTTCAATTTAGTAGGCACAAAATGATCAGCAATTAACGTTGTTTCTGAAACAGTGACAGTCAGTTTATGCTTCTTGCACGTACAACCATCATAGAGGTTAAGTGAACATGAATTTGCAGTCATAAATGTGACTCTCAGTTGTTGGTCTTCATCCAGATGGGAACCATGCTTGACCTGCGAATGAGATGGTTGGGATGGTGAGCGAGCACCCTTCCAAATCTGGACCTGCAGGTTTGTTCTGAGGACATGCTACTGAAAACTATTGGATGTTGGTGGGAGACAGCTTGGACTGAGTTGTACACTGACACGTTGGTGGTACAACCTGTATGGGAGTTTCAGTTTATCCAAAGTTGAGCAATTGGAGAGATTTGCAGTCAACATTTTGAGTCCCACCGACAGTTATTGCATCAGTTGTCCTGAGACAATGTCGTCACCTAGATGTTCAAGGAACTGCAGTTCTTCGTGCTGTGAGATGGCCAACTGAAGAGCAGCTTTCTTGCTTCCAAGCTTGCTAGTCGTGTCGCACCCTGTAAGAGAGTGTAAAACCGGTAGGATCCAACACACTCCATTTCCCATTTTGTTGTACATTTCATGAAGGGGTAAATAGCGTTGGTATTTTTCCAATCCAGCTCAAAACCAAATATCAAGTAGGCCCATTTGGTGAATGCCGGGAAAAAATGCAGTCCCAATACTACCACATCAGTGTCAGGGGACCAAACAACGGCTCTTGTATATTGTGAACATGCTGAAGGTGGGCCAACATCCACGTATCAGCCTCCGCATCATCACAACAAACAAGCTCCGTAAGCTTTGTGACGGTCTCTGTTGAAATAGAAACACACTCTTCCTGTTGATAAATTCACCACCTAGCATGAGTGATGTGTGATCGGAGGAAACATTGCCCATTACAAATCCACGTTTTGCACAGGAAATTTGTTAGCTGAGATTTGTTGTGGTTGGATGAGATGAAGTGGTTCTACTGAACCGGCTGTAGAGTAGAGGGCCCAGTGATTCTCAGCTCAGTGGAAGGAACACCACCCACTCTGTCTTGCCTTTCACTCTCCTTGATTGACAAATTGTCATCATAGCTGTCAAAAATATTGTCGATCTGAGAAATCCCATCATAGGTTGATGCAGATTTAACAATGGACTGTAGAACAGAGTTGACTAAACTCCCAAATGTTCCACAGTCACTCATCCGGACTCTGAACTGCAGCCATACCATCAACTATGCAAGCAGTTTTGCTGTTGCCTGTTTTGGGTAAGTTGCTGGTAACAGCATCACAGTGTTCCTCTAATGCTTTCAACAGCTGTGACTTGATGGGTTTCTTCAAGGAACCATCTGCATAGGCTATGGCAGGAGGATATTCCAACAATTCAAAGCTGAAAAGTTCCTTTATATTGTATCCTCTGTCAAGTGCTAAGGATTAGGATCTATTATGTGAGTATTTGAAGCCAAAGTCTTTCTGTGTGCAGCTACCATGCTCTTGAATGTTTTTGGATTTGTTCAGCAGATAGGATCATAGATGGATTTTGTTTGATTTTGCAAGCATTGAACCAAAAACGAGCTGTATTTATCCTCACCAAGTTTCTGGATATGCAACAAATCTGAACTAACTTTGGGGGATGATGCAATGGATGTGACAATGTTCTGAAGTCTTCCTTCTTTTGTGTGTGTATCAAATGGGTTTTGTGGGATTCTATGAATTCCATGATCTGTTGGACATCTCATTCAACTTTATCCATTCTATTTTTGGATCACTCCTTGTGCTTGACAGATAAATCTGCTATTGCATCACTGGTAACATCACAAAACTCTTCTAGCGCAGCTGACATATTGCATTTCATGTGATATGTCAACTGCCATCAGAGAACAGTTTCTGTCTTTGCACTTATGCCAATGACACCTCCACCAATTTTTGATGAACAATGTATTGTCTGCTCAAGTACATGATCCGCAGCCACCTGATTGAAAATCCCACAGGACCTATTCATGCAAAAATTACCAGTCTGGAATTCAGTGTTTGCCCCTGGTGCAGTTTCAGAAAGCATATGCATATCTGCGAGGTAAATTGTTGTCCAACATACATAATTCTGGTGTTCAAATGAGAAGAAAAATAGAATTCTCTTCTATAGTGATGACAGATGTTCATCAAAGATTCTGTCACACTCTGCTCTAATAAAATTTAATAACATTTCAACCATGTCAAGGTATGTGTTCCAATATTGAATTTTCTCAGACTTCAGTGAACTGTGCTGGACAAGCTCATCAAATTTCCCCATTAAGGGTTTTGTTTCCTCCAACATAATCAGTAGCTCTCTTTGCACTTCCTCAACATTTCTGATGACAAGTTCTTTGAATGTTTTTAGAGACTGGAACATGTTATATTTCTTTGCATCCTGGACTTCAAGAAAAAAAGATTTCCATCTCAACCGCATCATCACTTCTGCTAGAAACTGAAAGTGTGTTCTGTCCATAACACTTTGATTAAATAAGAATGTGTTCTGCACCCCTTCCTTGCAAATATTTTCCTAAAACAGACAGGAATACTTTGAACATGTGGAATCCACACAAATGTAGGACCAGGTGTTTAAATTCATCAGGGTGACAAAGCTGAATTTCCTTAGCTATTTTATAAATACTTTCTTCACATGTCAACACTCCATTTTCCTGTCCAACTTTATCACTGATATCCAAAATGTTCTTCATCGTTGTATAAACTACATCATATCACATTGGAGTTGCTGGTATCATATGTAGGAAACTGACATTTTGTTGCTGAGGGCTCTTCCTCTGACACAATCTCATGAAAACCACTCGATGATGGTACTGTCTGGTCATTGACAGTTGTTGACATTTCCACAAGGGACTCGCTATCATTCATACCCATCTGTATCATTACCCATAATGCATCCAGATGATGTACCAATGAGTTATTTATTTATTTTATTTATTTAATATATTTGTACCCCGCCCCTCCTGCAAGCAGCTCAGTTAGAGTCACAACTTATACTTTTTGTACACGTAAGGCAACGTTGGTTTCCTTGCGGTCTGAAAATAGTCTCTAACAACTTGACAATCCAACTTTACATCCAAGGTTTTATAGGTTTTGTGTACTGGTGCTGGGATTGATATCATAGGTGGCAATACACCGGTTTCCTCCTTTCGTTTATATACAGCCATATGCTTCCAACAGCATTGCCTGTCCCAGAAGTGCTTCTATTAAAGTAGTCTCTCCTGCATCGATCATGGTATAAAACATTGGCAGTGAATATATCTCCAGCTGTATGATACATTGAAATATGAGTGAAAACATCATCTTGTTCTTCACAGCTTATTCTAAGCAATCTTTCAGCCATTGATTTTTCACATATCATGTAGACTGTTTCACTCTTATTTCTGTATCTTCTTTGGCAAAATATGCAACACTTCATGTCACATTTGCAGTGGCGACCCCTCCCCTAGGGTATTGGGACAGATGCCCCTCCAAGCCCCTATGGGGTCCCCCCCACATTTTCTGGGGAGCCAGGGGCTACTCCTCAGCTGATCCAGTGGCAGTGTTGAGTTTCCCCGCTTGTCTGAAGGCTTTGTTTACATTTTAACTCTCTGCTCCTGGCTGCCTGAAGAGCTGATGAGTCATAGCTCTGGGATGCAACCAGAAGCTAACAGCTGATATGTAAACAAGGCCTTCAGGGAAAGAACTGCCAGTGCTTGTGAGTCACTCTGCAAGGGGAGGAGGGGACAAACATCTTCCTCCTCTTGCTCCTCCTCCCTCTAGCTTTCCACTCACTGGCCAGAGATCTAGAGGGAGGCTGGGACTTGGAGGACCCCCTAAGCCCCCAGGGAGCATGTGCTGGGTGCCACCCCAGGAAAACAGTGCTTTCTGGGGAACTGGGGAGGGAGTGGGGGAGGTGCCAGCACTGCCAGGTGCTCCTTGACTGCATTCCTATGGAGAAACCCAGCCAATCAGCAAGGCCTAGGGGGGGTGTCAGGGCACCTTTTCTAAATGCTTTGGCCACCCCACAGCTCCTATTTCTCCCCCTGGCCCCTCCACTACCAGAGTGGGAGTAGCAGTGGCAGTTCTATTGCATGGGCTATTGGGCGGTGCCCCACAAGTGTCCTGGCCTGCTGCTGCCTGAAAACCTAGGACTTGGGGGGAAAATAAAACAATTTTTTTTTCACCCCCGTACCACGCTGATGGGGGATGAGGGGGGAGAATCGGATCCCAGAGGTCAGGTCACACTCACTAACTTCCCAGTTCCCTGCTGCACTGCTGTCTCTCTTACACTGGCTTCAAATCACACTCTGCTGCTGTGCTTGCAGCAGAAAGAATTAAATCCCCCGGGTCGTGCAGGTGCACCGCTCCCTCGACCTCTCTGAGCATGGTGGTTTCCTCTGCCCCACACCCAGTGTGGCTGTGCCTGCATCCTCCCTCCTGGGAGAGGTGAGGGGTGGCATGGCTGGCTGATGGACTACAGTCTCAGGGGCAGTAGGGTACAGGACAGGCAGGCAGTGTGGCTCTACACCTGTGTGACAGCCTCCCCGGATGCTTCTCCCCCATACAGAGGAGATGAGACTTCCGCCTCCCAGGGGGAAACAGAGTGCGTATGCGACCATGTGCATCTGTGTGTGTGCGGGGAGGGATGAGGCTCGGACAGGGTGCAGGTCAAGCCTGCTTAGCCTGGTGGGTGACTCATTGGTGCTACATAGGGGGGAGGAGCCAGGAGCACAGTGAGCCCACGTGGAGCCAGCTGGGAGCAGAGTAACTCGGAGGATCCTGCAGCTGCGCACCCCACAGACACTCAGAGGTGCATTGGAAATTGGGCCCTTGGGAGGGAGGAGGCTGGACTGGAGGGAGACAGGAGACAAGTGTGAACATGTGTGAGAGGGCGATAGTGCTCCCCTCACACATGCTCACTTTGCATTTTGGGGCAGACAGGGAGGAGGCGCTTTGAGGATTCCTTTAGGAATCCTCCAGCAAAACCCCCCAAATTTTTGGGTGATGGAGGCATTGTCCTGGCCAATTAGGGCCAGAAAAAATGACTAGGGGGTATGAGTGATGGGCAGACCGCTCAATCTTGAGGGGAGGAGACCGAGACTTGGAACCCCAGTCCTCGTGCAAACTGTAAGCAGCATGTGGCTGCCTCTGAAGCTGGCTGGTTGGCACAGACTGCAACTGAGTAGTTGGTTTCAACTTCCTCCTTGTCTTTTTTCTGGGCTAGACCCGGCCTGGACGATTGAGACCAGGGAGAAAATCTTGAGGCCCAGCCCAGATGCACAGCTGGTGACTGTGAGTGAAGAACAGAACTTGAGGAAGTTATCAGGTCTGAGAGGACAAGAGGCCACTAGGCCAGGTAAGAGAAAGAAAGGACTATTTATTTTATTTATCCTTTCCTCTTATTTTTTATGTGATTGTCAGTGAGAAGGAGAAATGTAAAACCATGCAGGACTGCAGTGGGGAGGGATTCAATCAAACCACAAAACCACAGACTCTCAAAGATCAAGCTTGAAGATAGAACCTGGAGACAAAGGCACCCAACTGAGAATTAAAATAATTGATAATGGCAAACTATTTAAATATAACATCTATATAGTGAGTGGGTTTTAATCTTAGTAGCTTCCTGAGAAAAAAATGAAATCATAACTGGTTTGCAATTTTAATTCTCAGTGGTGTGCCTTTGTCTCTGGGCTTTTCTTTCTTCAAGCTTGAAGCTTCAAGCTTGATATTCTGTGGTTTTAAGGTTTGAATCCCCAATCATGATTGTGGAAGAAAAATCCTGCATGGCTTGCTTTTTAACCTTCCTCACTGACACTCAGCTGGGCTGGGGTATTTTACATACAGTCTTGCTTGTGTGCTTGCAGACAGACTAGATGAAGGCTACCGTCTGTCTCTAAGAAAGCATAACCAAGACATTGAACACAACCGGTACATACTTGGAAAAATAATAGACTGTATACAGGTCTGCAGTGCTTTTGAGTTAGCACTGCAAGGGCATGATGAAACGGAGGGATCCGTAAATCCAAGGGTATTTTGAGACCTGGTGAACCTGGTCACTACCATCGATTCTGCTATGAAGAAGCATTTGCAGATTGTGACAGTCTTTGGGGGCCTTTAGAAAACCATTCAGAATGTGATGCTTGACTGCATGCTTACAGTGACTAGGGATTTTATTATCCAGCAGTTGAAAAGAAATGAATTTGTGGCCATCCAGGCTGATGATACCACAGATGTGTCTACACACATCCAAAATGTACTGATTTATCAGTACATTGATGGCAATGGTTTAACCATTGAATGCTTCTACGGATTCACGCAGCTGCCAGACTCTCATGCTGAAACAGTTGCTGCAGTTTTGCTTCAGCAACTAGATGCTGTTTTTACAGAGGATGTGGACAAGCAGAAACTCATTGCACAAAGTTATGATGATGTGAGCATGATGCATGGTCAGCGTGGGGGAGTCCAAAAGAAGATCCGGGACAGATACCCAAATGCCTATTATGTTCACTGTTATGCCCATCAATTAAACTTAGTAATGCAGCAAGCAGTGTCCCAAATAAAGGCAGTGAAGGTATTTTTTGCAGATCTGTCTGACCTTCAAGCTTTCTTCTCACGTTCTCAAAAAACGACTGAAGTTCTGGATGCAGTGGTAAAAAGAAGGCTCCCCGGAGCACGCACAACATGATGGAACTTCAACATCCAGACAGTGAATGTGGTCTTTGAGTGTTGAGAGGCGCTCATCAAATCTTTTCAGGAAATAAGATCTTGGAATTTTGATACCAGTGCTGTTCGTGAGGCCAGGGGATTTCTTCAGATGCTGGAAGAAGATGGGGAGTTCCTTTATTTCTTGTTTCTATTTCACAGAATAATGCCTCATGTGGATATCCTCTTCAGTGAACTCCAGAAAAGAGGCATTAACTCGGTAGCGATTCGGAAATGTACATCAGACTTCATTAGAAGCATCAATAGTCAGAGACTCTATTAAAGATCTGTGCTCTGAGTTACCTGAACAATCTCGGCTCCCCAGAGGCAAAACCATAGATGCCTTGGATCAAGTTGCAGTCATAGTCTGCAACATCATATTTTCACATTCAAGAGAACATTTTGCAATCACTAAATATCTGGTGAGTGCAATGTTATTACAGGGGACTTTGTTTGAAACGCACAAGCAGATCTTTCCAGAGCAAGCATTAACTGAGGCAGTGAAAGTCTACCCAGTGCTTCAGAAAGAAAGGCTGAGGAAAGAACTTTCTTTCTTGTATGAGAGGGAAGAATTCAGAAATATGAAGGATGCTTCTACATTGCTGCACACACTTATGGACATTATCTGCAGGTTTGCTTTGTAGAAACAGTTAAATTGCTGCAAATTGTTGTTGTGACCACTCCAATGACAACAGTAGAATCTGAGTGATCATTCTCCACTCTACAGAGAATAAAAACTTTCCTAAGAGAAACAGTGTCAGAGGAAAGCCTAATTGCATTGGCAATGTTGTCCATAGAAAAGCGAATGATTAAAGAAATCCTGGACTTCAACCATAGTACAATTGAACTATTTGCCACACAAAAAGAGCATCGGGTACACGTTCATTACAAGCATTAGCCCTTACTAAACCCTTTCTAGCCTTGAGTCCAAATGTCTGCTGCCAGGTTCTTGTTAATATATTTGTTCCTGCCCCTTTAACTGTTTTAGTTGGGTTTAAAACTGATTGGTTTTTATTTTACAGAAGTTTAAACTTTAATTTTTCTCTAAGTGTTATGTGTGTTGCTGTGAGGTACAGTATTTATAACTATATAAATAAAGTTATTTTGTTGTTGTTGTTCAGAGTGTGGTCTCTGTCTTTAATCCATTTTAATAACAATTGAAATGAGGTGGGGTATCTTTTATCTCACAGGGATCAATTGCAGCATTTATGTCAGGTGATTATGTAAGTGTGCAATTTGAGGGTTGGCCCAGCCCACCTTTGGCCCCGCCCACTGCCCTACCAGCCTCAGAACCCACCAGCCGCCACTGGGGAGGAGGGCGAGAAAGAGTTCTCTCCTCCTTGCTCCCTCCTCCCTAAGTTCACCGGAGGGGAGGAGGAAGAGAGATCGAGATTCCCCCTCACTTTTTTTACAAAGGGGGCCGGGGACTTGTTTGGGTCCCTGGCCTCATTGTTTGGAGGGAAGAACAACAGAAGGTGGTTATCAGAGTCAGACTAGAGTGATTAGGAGGACTCATCCTTTCAGAACCCTGGTAAGTTTTGAAAAAACAAACCCCCTGTCCTGATCTCCTGTACATTGTTTGTTTGCTTGTGCTNCCTCCCATGCTTTACAGGCAGGGGTAATTACTAATTTTGTGAGCCCAGTTGGAAGGGCTGTGCTGCCTCGCTTCCTATTCTTTAAAATATTTTTTTGGACCTTGCTGTTTTTCACCCTGTGTGAGACCCTGTCCCCCTAATTGTCTGCTTTCTGTTTGTTTGGGATGTGTGTGTTTCTATTTGTTTGGAGGGGGGGTGGGTGTTGGAGGGAGCTTACATGGAAGGGTTTCTAATCTTTGCTGCAATGTTAACTGCATTTAAAATGGCCCCTATTTCAGTGCCAGTTTCAAGGCTTTCCTGCTGCAGGAAGGTCACAATGCCACGATGTTGGTTCACTAATGGCTAGTCTTTGCATGAATGTTCCATCTCTGGTTGCAGCAGCTGCCTTTAACATTGCAAGTTCAGTTTGCAACACAACTGTGTAGCATGTTCTGGGGGACAAGTGAAACTTCATGCTGCTGCTTTTGTGGTGTACTAAAGACAACATAATATTGTTGGCTTCAGATGGTTTGCTTTGCTTGCTCTGTGTTTGCATGTGCACTGCTGGGGTTCCACCTCCTCTCCCAACCCCAAGTATGTGTAAAGGTGATGGCCATTTTGTGGAGGTCCTTATTAGCCATGGCTACCCTTTAGGGATGTGCGAACGTGGTTCGGAAGTTCAGGGTTTGGCCTGAACTCGGGGTGTTTGGACTGTTTGCGAACACCCTGAATCTGAACTGCCCCCCACCCGAACAGGCCAAAGTTCCAAGCCAGTTTGGGTGGGGGACAGGGAGGAACCCAGTTTTCCCTCCCTCCTCCAGGCTGTGTGGGTGCAAGGGGTGCCGGGGAGCACCTCCCCCCTCACCCTGCCCAGCCTCATAATTTTATTTTTACACCCCACCCCAGGGATCGCCTTACCTGGTGGTGCCAGGGCTCCGACCCTGGGTCCGGTGGTGGCGGGTCTGGAGGCAGCGGTGCTCTGGAGCACTTCAGGCCACTACTAGCCTGAAGGCCTAGTCAAACCTGAAGGTCTAGTAGTGGCCTGAAGAGCTCTGAAGCGCCGCCGCTGGTGGACTTGCCACTGCTGCTACTGTCATTGTCGGACCCGGGGCTGGAGTCCTGGCACCACCAGGTAGGTCGGGCTCCAGGTCCAGTGGTGGTGGGTCCGGTGGTGGCAGCAGCGCTCCGGAGTGCTTCAGGCTGCTACTAGGCTTTCTGGTTTGACCCGGAAGGCCTAGTAGTGGCCTGAAATGTTCCAGACCACCGCTGCCGATGGACCCAGGACTGGAGCCCCAGCACCACCAAGTAGGGTGATCCCTGGGGTGGGGTGGGTTATAGAAAATTACGAGGCTGGACAGGGTGTGTGTGTGGGAGGTGCTCCCTGGTGCCCCTTCCACCCGCACAGCCTGGAGGGGGGAGGGAAAACTGCCCCCCTACCCGAATGGGTTCAGCCCCCCTGAACCTGTTTGGGCTGAACCCCAAACGGGCCGAACACTGAACCCCCCCCCCGGTGTTCGCACATCCCTATTACCCTTAGTTAAAATGGCCCCTTTGCTGTTCTCCACCTAAACTCAACTGTTTGCTTTCTGATTTTTGGATGGGGGGCGGGACCAGAGTTCTTGGATGGAAGGATTTCTAATCTTTGCTGAAATTTTTGCTGTATTTAAAATGGCCTGTTTTCTTTTCAGTGCCATCTTCAAGACTTTTCTGCTGCAAGAAAGCCACCATGCCACATATTGGTTCACTAATGGCCAGGGGTTTAGTGTCCATTGAGCATACCTGGCATTAAGCCGGGGCTGCTTCCTGTCCCCACGGGGGCAGCCCCACACCAGGGCTGGACTAGAGGAGGCCTGGGTGCAGGGCACTCCCACATCATGGGGCGAATCACTATCTCTCACCTGCCTCTGCCTGCTAGTAGTGCTGCTGCAGCAGCAAGAGGACACCATCAGACTAGGAAATAAAGCTGTTTGTAAACAAACAACTCCTCCCCATGTGAGTGATTAGAAGGTTGTTGCCTTGTAAAGAAGGTTCTTCGAGATGACTCCTAACATTCTCACAACTGGGTTGTGCATGGCATCTCACCATATTCAAATAATAGACCACATGATGGTATCGAGCTCCTCTAGTATAAAAAGCAATCTCCCCCTCAGAATGACAGTTCCTTCCAACCCTTTCTAGGAATATAAGAGAAAAATTCCATGCGGGGCCTGGAAGGGTGGGTGTTGTGAGAATGTTTAAAGCCATCTCGAAGAACCGTATTTACAAGGCAGCAACCTTCTGTTCTTCGAATGGCTACTCACAGACCATTTTTACATGGCTTCACCAGGTGAGGTAGGGGGTCCATGGGTGCACTGGTGCATGAGCAGGGCATGCACATGCATCCCAACTCACCCCCACTCATCTGCACCAATGGAGCAACTGCCATTTTCCCCGGTTGCTCCATGTGGGGATGAGTGGGAGGTGAATGGGGATACGTATTAGGCATGTGTACACACGTACCCCCACTCACCACAGGCGTGGACGACGCATTCACACAAGGCTCCCCCACCCATGAACATGCAGAAATCTGCGTGTTCATGCGTGGGAGANCCTCCCATGCTTTACAGGCAGGGGTAATTACTAATTTTGTGAGCCCAGTTGGAAGGGCTGTGCTGCCTCGCTTCCTATTCTTTAAAATATTTTTTTGGACCTTGCTGTTTTTCACCCTGTGTGAGACCCTGTCCCCCTAATTGTCTGCTTTCTGTTTGTTTGGGATGTGTGTGTTTCTATTTGTTTGGAGGGGGGGTGGGTGTTGGAGGGAGCTTACATGGAAGGGTTTCTAATCTTTGCTGCAATGTTAACTGCATTTAAAATGGCCCCTATTTCAGTGCCAGTTTCAAGGCTTTCCTGCTGCAGGAAGGTCACAATGCCACGATGTTGGTTCACTAATGGCTAGTCTTTGCATGAATGTTCCATCTCTGGTTGCAGCAGCTGCCTTTAACATTGCAAGTTCAGTTTGCAACACAACTGTGTAGCATGTTCTGGGGGACAAGTGAAACTTCATGCTGCTGCTTTTGTGGTGTACTAAAGACAACATAATATTGTTGGCTTCAGATGGTTTGCTTTGCTTGCTCTGTGTTTGCATGTGCACTGCTGGGGTTCCACCTCCTCTCCCAACCCCAAGTATGTGTAAAGGTGATGGCCATTTTGTGGAGGTCCTTATTAGCCATGGCTACCCTTTAGGGATGTGCGAACGTGGTTCGGAAGTTCAGGGTTTGGCCTGAACTCGGGGTGTTTGGACTGTTTGCGAACACCCTGAATCTGAACTGCCCCCCACCCGAACAGGCCAAAGTTCCAAGCCAGTTTGGGTGGGGGACAGGGAGGAACCCAGTTTTCCCTCCCTCCTCCAGGCTGTGTGGGTGCAAGGGGTGCCGGGGAGCACCTCCCCCCTCACCCTGCCCAGCCTCATAATTTTATTTTTACACCCCACCCCAGGGATCGCCTTACCTGGTGGTGCCAGGGCTCCGACCCTGGGTCCGGTGGTGGCGGGTCTGGAGGCAGCGGTGCTCTGGAGCACTTCAGGCCACTACTAGCCTGAAGGCCTAGTCAAACCTGAAGGTCTAGTAGTGGCCTGAAGAGCTCTGAAGCGCCGCCGCTGGTGGACTTGCCACTGCTGCTACTGTCATTGTCGGACCCGGGGCTGGAGTCCTGGCACCACCAGGTAGGTCGGGCTCCAGGTCCAGTGGTGGTGGGTCCGGTGGTGGCAGCAGCGCTCCGGAGTGCTTCAGGCTGCTACTAGGCTTTCTGGTTTGACCCGGAAGGCCTAGTAGTGGCCTGAAATGTTCCAGACCACCGCTGCCGATGGACCCAGGACTGGAGCCCCAGCACCACCAAGTAGGGTGATCCCTGGGGTGGGGTGGGTTATAGAAAATTACGAGGCTGGACAGGGTGTGTGTGTGGGAGGTGCTCCCTGGTGCCCCTTCCACCCGCACAGCCTGGAGGGGGGAGGGAAAACTGCCCCCCTACCCGAATGGGTTCAGCCCCCCTGAACCTGTTTGGGCTGAACCCCAAACGGGCCGAACACTGAACCCCCCCCCCGGTGTTCGCACATCCCTATTACCCTTAGTTAAAATGGCCCCTTTGCTGTTCTCCACCTAAACTCAACTGTTTGCTTTCTGATTTTTGGATGGGGGGCGGGACCAGAGTTCTTGGATGGAAGGATTTCTAATCTTTGCTGAAATTTTTGCTGTATTTAAAATGGCCTGTTTTCTTTTCAGTGCCATCTTCAAGACTTTTCTGCTGCAAGAAAGCCACCATGCCACATATTGGTTCACTAATGGCCAGGGGTTTAGTGTCCATTGAGCATACCTGGCATTAAGCCGGGGCTGCTTCCTGTCCCCACGGGGGCAGCCCCACACCAGGGCTGGACTAGAGGAGGCCTGGGTGCAGGGCACTCCCACATCATGGGGCGAATCACTATCTCTCACCTGCCTCTGCCTGCTAGTAGTGCTGCTGCAGCAGCAAGAGGACACCATCAGACTAGGAAATAAAGCTGTTTGTAAACAAACAACTCCTCCCCATGTGAGTGATTAGAAGGTTGTTGCCTTGTAAAGAAGGTTCTTCGAGATGACTCCTAACATTCTCACAACTGGGTTGTGCATGGCATCTCACCATATTCAAATAATAGACCACATGATGGTATCGAGCTCCTCTAGTATAAAAAGCAATCTCCCCCTCAGAATGACAGTTCCTTCCAACCCTTTCTAGGAATATAAGAGAAAAATTCCATGCGGGGCCTGGAAGGGTGGGTGTTGTGAGAATGTTTAAAGCCATCTCGAAGAACCGTATTTACAAGGCAGCAACCTTCTGTTCTTCGAATGGCTACTCACAGACCATTTTTACATGGCTTCACCAGGTGGGGTAGGGGGTCCATGGGTGCACTGGTGCATGAGCAGGGCATGCACATGCATCCCAACTCACCCCCACTCATCTGCACCAATGGAGCAACTGCCATTTTCCCCGGTTGCTCCATGTGGGGATGAGTGGGAGGTGAATGGGGCATGTGTACACACGTACCCCCACTCACCACAGGCGTGGACGACGCATTCACACAAGGCTCCCCCACCCATGAACATGCAGAAATCTGCGTGTTCATGCGTGGGAGAGGCCAGTGTAAAGAGGGCCACAGTCTCGCAATTGTCTTACTTATACTATCTTAGGTAAGAATTTAGTATGTACAGCAATATCTATTCTATCTTGGAAAATCTGAAAATATGGTTCTGAAATTATTAGGGCAGTTATTTCACTAACTCTTCTTAATGAAGTTATTGCCAACAAGAATACTGTCTTTAAACCCCCACCCCATAACCAGTTCATTTGTGCCCTTCATATAATTAATTAATGCTGCCCTGGGGGTGTAAATGAAATGGTTATGGGTGGGGGGCAGAGTGAATTGATTGTATGGGGGGTAGGGGTGCAAATAAACTGGTTACGGAGTGGGGGCAGCATGAATTGATTATGGGGGCACAACTGAACTGGTTATATATATGTCTCTTTTTTATTTATTTAATTTTTAGTTATAAAACATGTACATAACATTTATCTTTAGCTCATATCAACAATAATAGCAATCAACATACAAAAAATTGTAATGAATAAAATAAATTAATTTTTTTAAAAAAAATCTATAACTTAACACCATGTGGAGATGCGATTTGTAAGTGTCCATGTCCATATTAGAGTATTCCAAGTCAGATTGAATGGAGAGTTCCTGTTTTTCCATATCTACATTCTCCGTAATCAAAGTCCAGTTGGGTTCCAAGTCGAATAGAATTCTTCTAGGGTATCATGGAGTCCTGCTGCAATTCTATCCATTGAAAGAACATACCATAATCTCTGTATCCAGTCCGTCATCGTAGGTCCATCTGGGGACTTCCACTTTTGGATTATTGTGTGGATAGCTTCCAAGATCATTGCTTTGCTAGCAGCAGGAGCATGTTTAGGTCCTAAAAAGGTCAGGGGCTTGTGCCCAAGCTACTTAAAGAGGCACTGCCTGGCGGGTGCTGCCTGACTCTTATGCATGTGAATTAACTTTAAAGGTGCTTTTGCCCTTCAAAATGGAGGTTGTCTGTGCTCACTGCACCCTCAATGGTGGTTTACAACTGGGTGTTTCCCACAATTACAACTATGAGCATTCCGCAAGCAGAAAGCAAGTAATAAAGCACGTGCAGAGCACTAAATTCCAAATGGCCAAGCACCAATCAAGCACACAAGACACCCCAAAAGGCAGCCTATTAAGTACGTTATGCCATGCAAAGAGACATGCTTCTAGATATATAACCAGTTCATTTGGGCCCCCGGGGCAGCGTGAGTTGATTATATGGGGGTGCAAATGAACTGGTTATGGGGTGTGGGTTTAAAGACAGTATTCCTGTTAGCAATAACTTCATTAAGAAGAGTTAGTGAAATAGCATCCATAATAATCTCAGAATTTAGAACCATATTTGCAGATTTTCCAAGATAGAATAGATATTGCTTTACATCCTAAATTCCTGCCTAAGGTAATATAAGTAAGACAGTTGTGAGAATGTGGCTCTTTTTACACGGGCCTCTCCCACCCATGAACACGCAGATTTCTGTGTGTTCATGGGTGGGGGAGCCCCGTTTGAATGACGTGGTGCACCCGCCCATGGTGAGTGGGGGTGCATGCATGCCCGACTAACATGCATCCCCACTCATCCCCATTTGTCCCCACGCATGGAGTAGCCGGGGGAAACGGCGGTTACTCCGTGGATATGGATGAGTGGGGAGGGGTGAGTGGGGATGCGTGTGAGGCCGTGTGCATGCTCTGCCCATGCACCAGCGTGCCCATGGACCCCCCACCCAGCGGAGCCATGTAAAAATGGCCTGTGAGGAACCACTGCTCTCCCCCCCCCCATTGCTGGATCACAATGATGGCAGGAAAAGGGGGCAACCCAGGTCACTGGCTGCACTTGGGGAGAGAGGAGGGAAGTGTCAGCCCTCCACCCCAATAGTCTGCCCCCCCAAGCACCTACCTGCCTGGCCCAGGATTCGGAGCAGTTGGGTTCGGTTCCTCTGGAGAATACTTTCACAGACTCCTCAGTTCTGAAAATGTGCAGGGCTGCAGGAGGGATCAATCCGAAGCCAGCTGCTGCTTCTTTCTCTGCTGCTACGGGCAGGCTGCCTGCCTGCTCAACGGGGCTGGTCACTGCATCACCAGGTCAACAAGCACCATGGGGAATGAGTGTCCAGTCACTCTCAGACCCAGTAGCTGCTCCTCGTGTGTTGCAGCCAGTCACACAGCTGTGGCTGCCTCGCTCACTCTCGCGCACGCGCCTTTTCTCCCCAAAAAGCGCAGGCTCAAGCAGCACCAGCTCACCACGTGGTGCTGTGGGAGCAGGGATCAGCTGGGGGAGTCACGCACACATGCTGGGCAGCTAGAGAGGCGCATGGTGGCGGGAGCCTGCGACATGCGCAGTAAGTAACTATTGAAATTGACTAGCCTAGTAAGTTTCAATACTGCACAGTCTGCCTATGATCCTGGGCTCCAGGGAAAAGATTATTATTATTATTATTATTATTATTATTAACAAACATTTATATAGCACCTGGCTCTTTACAAAGTAATAAAATAGACACGGTCCCTGCCTCTAGGGCTTATAATCTGAGAGACAGGAGCTGGGGGAGAGACTCCGGGGCTCCAGCCCAGTCAACCCACCCCTAGTGACATCTCTGTTCTGGAGAAGGCTGACTGTATGGAGGAGGCGTTCTAAGTTCACATAATAAAAACTTCCTTTGGTTTACTACAATGTTGATGGTTTTTACTTCCAACTCCCCCCCCCCCCACTTCTCATGAACAGGCAAAAACTAAGAGATGGTTAGGTACCCTACCTTAGGGTGCAGCAGCTTTTAGCTCCATCAGTAACAATAATTGCAAATAATTATTTGTAAATGCCTTACTTTTATTTAAACAATAATTATTTGTAATATTGTTTGAATAAAACTAAGGCATTTATACTTTTAATTTTCATAAATATACCAAAGACTACAATTTTATGTGCTAAGTTATACATAATACATTTTATGTTCTTAAAATAGTCAAGCAAATTTAGATATGATAAAAAAAATAAGTACTACATAGATTTCAATTTTTCCCCAAATTCCCGTTTTGTTTAAAAAAAACAACAACAAAAAACCGAGGGAAACACTCCCCCCCCCACCCCCGGCTTTAAAATCTTTGGAGATTTTACATCTCTAGCCACAGCATAACGGACACTCCAGCTGGTTTCAACCCAGTGGATCCCAAACTGAAGATATTGACTCTTCTCTGACACAAAATCCATTCGGGTCCCCGATGTACAGCACAAATAAGTGTGTCAGCTTCTAGTCCTCCGTGGTAGTCTTGCTGGCTCTGATTTACAGGCATTTGTTCGCCAACATATTTTTCCTCTGTAGGAGATTTTTTGCTACAAACTGATCTGTGATCTGCAAAGCCACTCAGGTTGTCATGTCCTGGGATTAGGTAGTAAGGTGGAAAAAGAAGACTGTGGCAGCTAAATTACAAGTTGCTTGGGGGAAATAACACATGAATAGACGCACATATTTCTTCCAGTTGTGCTGTAGGCTGTAAATATCTCTGAGTCCTTGGCTGTCCTAAGAGATCTACGATAGCTCCAGGCTAAGGGATAAAGTCAGTAACTGCGCTGCTCTGTACCATTAAACTGGTCTCAGCCAGGAGGAAACCCTTAATTTGACAAGGTAAACGATGTGAGATTGTGGAACAACCAGGATCCAAGATGCTGAGAACAGTCTTGGCTAGGGTTGCCACCTTCCTGGATTCTTTGACCTGGAAAGGACCGGGGCCACGCCAAAAGGGGGCAGGGTAAAAGAACTCCTCCATCCCCTTTCTGATATGGCCACACCTCTTTGCAGCATCACGACATCATGATGCTGAGGGGGGCATGGCCCAAGGGACTCTCCTGCTCCTTTCTAATGTAGCCTCGGCACCTTTGGAGCACCATGATATCACAAGGCGCTGCCTCTTTGCTCTGCTCACTTTCTGACATGGCCCCAGTTTATAGAACCTCCACTAGGAACCTGGAGGTTCTGGGTCTGAACACAGAAGAAATGGCAACCCTACCCTCAGCTTGATTTGAGTTAGCCTGCAGCCAAACTAGGGAATACCTTGCCCATTTTTCTGCACCAGCAATGAAAAACCTGTAGCCGTTTTCCTAATGTAGACAAGGCCGATGATCTTCCCACAAATCAGTATTCTCTCAAACTAACATTAAACCTACCCAGGCCTGAAAGAAGAAACATGAGGCGTGGATCCGAATTCCTCTCAGAACACCATACAATTGCCCCTATTCAAGTACAGATTCCGCACCCAGCCTAGAGGCTTCTATTTCAGGCAACAGCTTTCCCATAACTAGTCTCCACATTTAGGATCACTTCCTGTGAATACAGTCCATCACCGTCGGCATTTATTATCTGGAGGCAACTTGCAGAAATGAATGATTAGTGCTGGCATGAGCCCCCTTGAAATGAATGACTTCTGTCTGCGCTAATATTTATTTCTTTATTAAAAGATTTGCTATTTCGCCCCCTCCTGACATGGCAGCTCAGGGCAGCGAGAGTGATTACTCCCAGGTGTACGTGCTTTAGGAAAGTCGTACCACCATGATGCCACCTTAGAGATTCCCAAGCAGAGCGAGTCTGCCACCTCCCCTGGCAAGGAGTTCCCATGTTTAACTACCCTGACTTCTAGGAAGTGTCCTCTCATTTTGAAACTGATTTGTCTGACTTCACCTTCCAGTCGTTAGATCTTGTCATGCCTTTTTCTAAGTGGTGACTTTTTCATACACGTTTATCCACAACAATTGTCACCTCTTGACTTTGAATATTGTGCCCCCATCCTGTAGCTGGCCTTTGTTAGTCACCCAGACCTAACACAAGGAGGACTCTTCCTGACCCAGCTTCTCCTTAGAAGGAGTTCTGATGACCTGTGCTAGCTTGCCATCTATCCCATTTTCGTAGAAACAGCAGGCGCGGTTCCCCTTCCAGGGCGTTGGGAGCGCTGACCCCCCAAGCGCCCCGACAGGCGCTGCGCCGCCGCTCAAAGTAAAAAAAAACAACAAAACCCTCCCCGCCGCTTCCCCACCGCCCGCAGCAGCCTCTGCCTTGCCTTTGCTTCAGAGCGGAGGCTGCTGCAGCACTGTGGTCAATTTCATGTCAGTTTCACTGAAACTGACCACAGCGCCGCTGCAGCAGCCTCTGCTCTGATTGCAAAAGCAAGGCCGAGGCTGCTGTGGCTTGACTTCTCTTCTGGGATCCACTCCAGAGGACTGGATCCCAGAAGGCTCAAAAATCAGCCGCCCAAAGTGTTTTCCTATGGAAAACGCGATTTGGGCAGCTGAGTTCCTCTGTCCACAGCATGTATGGGACGGGCTGTGGAGGGAGGGGCTACAGCCTTCCATTGCGCTCAATGGGCGCAATGGAAGATCTCACCAGGGCGGTCGCGCTGACAGCCCTGGCAAGATAGCTTGGCTCGGGGGACAGAGGAAGGGGGAGCAGCGCGCATGCTTGCTTCCTCCCTTCCTCATGTCCCCCGAGAGAGAGACTCCCGCGCACTGCCTGCCATGATTCAGAGACAGCAGGTAAGCAGTGACCCTTCCCTCCCAGACCCTGTACCCGACCTCCCCACCCCCAGGGGGGATGGG
>QEPC01000842.1:1697468-1708181 GCA_003113815.1 Sphenodon punctatus
TTGGGGTTTATACGTTATTCATTTTAAGCTTGAAGTGCATTTTAGACTACTGTGTTTTCTTCCATCTTCTGATGTTCACCCTGGGAACTCCTTGCTGCTGGGTTGTGCCCTGGCTCTGCCCACCTTTGCCCTGGCTCTGCCCACCTTTGCCCTGGCTCCGCCCACCATTGCACTGGCTCCACCCACCGTTGCCCTGGCTCCGCCCACTGGCTCTCCGGCCCGCCGGCGGCAAAGCCACCAGTGGGCCGGACGGCCTTACTTCCCCTCCAAACTAAAAAGCCACCAGCCGCCCCTGAGAAACAGGATAAACACATCAGCTCTTTGGGAGATTAATCCTTCATTTGTACCCAGTGCAGGAATAAGAAACTAAAAACAAACAATTGTTTTGTTTTTTTATTTCTAGTATTTTTAGTGTGCCTATCTCTTTAAAAAACCCTAGCCACCCTAGATAGTTTTAAAAAAACCAAAACTACACTCCTCCCCACCCCCCTTCAGCAGCAGCTTGATGCTTCTCCCAGCTTGATGCTTCCCCAGGGAACCAATACAGCCCTGCAACATGTCTTTTTCAGACGCATCCTCTTTTAAAGGCACCTGCCTGTTAAGTGGAAGAGGCCCGTGTGAAGGATATGGCGCGGGCAGGCACAGTCCAGTCTAACATGTATCCCCACTCACCCCCATGTGTGGAGCAACCGGGGAAAACGGAGGTTGCTCTGTGCGTGGGGATGCGTGTGTGTCAGTGTGCATACCCTGCCCACCCACTGTGCACGCACCAGCACGCCCACGCACTCCCCACCCAGCGGTGTCTTGTAAAAACAGCATTAGTGTAGATAGTGATCCAAACCCACATACTAGGTGTTGTGTGGAATCCTTACCACTTTTTGTGCTCCTTCATGATCCCTTGTTCTCTAGCACCTAGTGCAAGAGGTTGTGCTACTGAAATGCAGGGACAGGGCAAATACAAAGTGGTGACCAAACCCTGAGGGGTCTGGGAACTGCATATAAGGCATGAGACGGGAATCCTAATAGGTGCAGCTTCACTGGGGCAGGGCCCATCTGTCTGGGGGGCCCACATGCATGTAGAATGCATATGCACACCCATTCTGTCTTCTGCACCAGGCCCCATTCCATCCTAATTACACCCCTGTTTCTATCAATAGCTAACTCAACAGGAACATAGGCCAATTTCTTTATTTTGCTTTTTGGAAAACAGGCTTTTAGTTTGGGCACTCCAAATTCAGAGGAAGCTTCTTGGAAAGGCTCATGATTGTCCCTCTGCCTCACTTTCACCACCTGAAAAAGGGCAATAACTTAATGGAAGGATCCCTTCTCCATAGGTTGCTATACTGGAAGAATACTATGGTTAAGTCCTTGATTTTGCAAACACTTATGCTTAGCTTTACATAGGGGAGTTGAAAGTTAGTATCTGCATTCATCGCTATACATGAGAATAGGGCTGCACACAGGTGGTGTGAAATCACGCCGGATGTAAAAATTCCACGAGCAGTGTTTAGACATGACATTCTTTTAAAAACATGAACTAAATACCTTGATATCAAAGCAGCCTAGATAAAAAATTATTCCACACACAAAAAACTACCCCAAAAAGCAGGATTTAGGGTTTTTTTCCCCCCAAAAAAGTCATGAGCTGTTTGCAGGAGGGGTGGATACAAATAGAAAAAATAATTAAAACAAAATATTAAAAATTATGGATTTTGAAAATATTTTATGGAGTTTTAAAAATTAGGTTTTTATCAAATTGCCGTCTTTGCAAAAATTCTTTATTGCAAAAACAGGAAAATATTGTTTTTCAACAACTGAAGAAAAATACAAAAAAGTGGGAAATGTTCCATTTTTGGAACCCCTTCCTACATTTCCCTGCCAAAATGATAAAATGTTCACAGAAAGCAACAGTTCTCTATTTGCTGGGGAATATGAAAATACGTCAAAAATGAAAAGTATTTCTGTTTTGAGCAGTGTGAAATTAAAATATTAGCCATGATTTAAAAAAAAAAAAATTCACATTTTTTTGGGTCAGTTTTAGTATAAAATTAAGAACATGTGTACATGTTTGCAGGCTCAGAGACTGTCTCATTAATCCCTGCTTCTGTAGATCGTTTGTTTTGAAAACACTCATCTGCATTCAGTTGCATTGTGCTGACTTTCATATTTCTAATGGGATTTGGTGTGTATTGTTATCCACACTATTGCATTCCCATTTTCCAGTTCCTTTAATTTTTGATTTTTTAATTCCATGGATGATGATCTATGACGAGAGAAAAGAGATGTTTAATTTTAGAAACAATTCCTTATTAATTATGAAAGAAGAGGGGGGGAAAACACTAAGATGTCACAAACAGACCTCTGAGAAACCAAATTTCCTCAGGTTTGTAAACTATTTGAAACCCACAAGCAAAAAAAAAAAAAAAAGCCTTCTGGTTTACAAATATTCTAATAGGTCAATATAAACAATTAATCAATAAAAATACAGCCATTGTTTCAAGTGAGTAAATAGAATCCGGCAGTATCATTTCAGGAAACATTGGATCTAATGGTGGAAGATATTAGAATTCACTGCTTAAAATAATTATTGGGTAAATAAACAAAATATTGCCCACAACATCTAGACAGGATGTTGAAAGACAGAGTAAGGGCATGGGATGGACTTCCAAACAGATAGCACTGGTGCTGGTACATAGTGCTGGCATTAGAGCCCTTGAAATGAATGCAGTTTGTGCTTGTGCTAAGTTTTTAGTGCTACCTGCTCAGAGGATCACACTGTTGATCAGGTATACTGAGGAAACAGGCAAGATTTTAAAAAAGGCTTAAGGCTGCAGTCCTCAAACAACTTACTCCAGAGACCCCGGGTCACTTTAGAGCACAGTCCTCCACCAATTAAGCCAATGGCATAGCTCCAGAGTGGAAATGAGCGTACAAGTATACTTGTTGAATTTCTGGTACCCAAATTGACGCACAACGTTTGGGTACTAAACAGTTCCCAATATCCCAGGATATCAGCTTCTGGTCCTGATTTTTTGAGTTTTCATCCTGACTTTTTGGTTTTGCAGCCAATTTACCAGTTGGTAACCAGAAAATTGATAAATCGGTAATGGAAAATTGCTGATTTTTTGGATTGTTGGGTACCTGACACGGGACTTGAAAATATGGCTATTATCTGCGGGTACTAAGTTAGATATCTCTTTCCGCTCTACTCAGCTCCCATTGACTTTAATGGTAGTGTATTGCACCCTTAGAGTACACTCTGGAATAAGTTGTTTAAGGACTGCCAATAGCTCCTCCAAGTGCTAGCACTTACTAAGGATGCCAGTCCCATTGAATCAACTAACAACATCAGTGCTGGTTGTTCTAGGCTTTTGTACTATACAGTACAAAATGGAGCCCTCCAAGAACTTGCAGGGTGAGGCCCTGAGCTTGTGAGTAAGCTGTTGTATGTGTTTGCAGGATGCAACCCTTAGGGGAGGGTCATTAGCTCAAGCATCCAATTGACTCAGACAGGAGCAAAGGCGGGAGCCATTTGCTGACTGCAAAGCGTTGTGACATCATGATGCTCCAGAGGGGGCAGGACCATGTTAAAATGGGGGTGGGGTTAAGGGGCTCTCCTGCAGCCCTGCTCTTTTCGGAGATGGCCCCACATCCCTGAATAACCCAGGGAAAATGAACCCTGGAAGTGATGCATTAAAAAAACCTGGAGATTCTGGGACAAACCTGCAGGGTGTGGGAGTGGAGGGAGGAGTGTTAACTTTGCATACATCTCACTTGATACAACATTGTTTTAAAAGTGGTTTCCTTATGCCACAGCAATGCCACTGGCTTGGCAGGCAGCCAGCCCTGGACACTGGAGGCATCTGTTTTCCCATAGGCAGCAGCAACAGCCACTGCCAACTCTCTCTGGCCTGCTGATAGGATGGCCAGACCTCCCCTTTAAAAGAGGATGCTTATGAAAAATATAGGGTGCAGGGCTGCACTGGAACCAATGCAGTCCTGCAACTTGTATTTTTCATAAGTGTCCTCTTTTAAAGGGGAGGTCTGGCCACCCTACCTGCTGATGTACCTCAAGCATAACCTGAAGGGACAGCCGTAATTGGCCCTTTGTCTCCATGGCCCTTTCACCTTGTTCTGTCAGCTCGGGGAACTGCCTAGCGTGAGGCACAAGAGTGAGCCTATGGTAGCCATGAGTAGGAATTAGACGGCGATCCCTCAGCTAATTTTCCATAAGCTACTGTGCAGACAGGAGACAGGAATGGCTTCCAGCCTTTTTGTCCTGCAGTTAAGGCCAGCGCTGACAAAGAGGAGACAGCCAGTCCTCTCAGCCTGTCCTGGGGCTGAGCAGAAGGACATTTGCTGCTCGAAGGAGAAATGTAATGGCTAAGCATAATTTAAACTGAGATGGAGAGGCGGGATGGCTTAAGGTAACCAGTGTGACTGAGGTCAGTGCATTAGCCTAGCAGGCCCTGCCACTTCTTGTCTGTGTCTTTGCTAATCAGTTATTTTTAAAATAATCTCAGGAAGAGGAAAGTTTAGTTCCACAACAGTTAGGTTTTCAGGAGCTGAGCACCCATTTTGGGGCCAGAATTTCAACAGACCTCCATAACCGGGGGCTCCCTGAGCCACTTTTGGCTAGATTTACCAAACAGCTCAGCACAATTTGGAGCCATACACAGCCGGCCTGCCCATTGAGCAGGGTGGGCACTCTGTCCAGGGTAGCACCGAGTAGTGCCACGGATTTCTGGGTACCATCACAGAAGGCTGGATCAGCCACTGGAGTCGGGGCTGGATGCAAGCATGCGTGAGTCTGTGCATGACTTCCCAGGGCTCCAGGAGTTAGGGGGGCCCACGAGAGCCCTTCACAACATAGGCCCTTTTTGCACAGACGCGGTGGGTGGGTGGGTGGGTGGATGGGTGTGCACTGGTGGTGGGTGGCAGTGGGTGCGCCCCCTTTCCCATGGGTGCTCACCCACCTCCAACCATGGAGCCGCCTCCATTTTTTTCGGATGGCTCTGTGGGTGGGTGATGGATGCGCTCCCGGCGCACACCCACCTCCACCCACCACCCATGGTGTTTCCACGGGTGGACAACCATGACCCACCACCATGCCATGCACACAGCCCCCCCCACCCTCACACCCAGAGGGGAAGGGGGCCGTCCATGCAAAAACAGCCATGGAGTCATGAATAAACCTGAAATTACAACATGAAAGTGAGAACTACTGGCATCAAATATGGGCCCACAGGGCCTCAAATGCAGGGAGCCCTGGCCTGCGGAGACACCATAGTGAGTTGGGAGGAGGCACATTCCACCATTTTGCACAGAGCTCCAGCTTCCCTGGATCCAGCTCTGTCTGGAGCTCAGGCTCTCTGCTGATCAACTGGTCTCCACCAATTCCCCACCCACACTGCCGCTCTAGCAGTAAAATGGGTAGGGTGGGGCAACACTGTTTCTTATCCAGGGCAGCCAACTTCCTAGGACTGGCCCTGCACACATCAAAAATTCAGGGAAAATGGGGTGAATGGAGACACCTTTTTTTGTGAAGATAGGAGGGGGTTAGACTGATAGCCTTGGTCTTGGTAGATCTTGATCTTGAAAGGGATGGAGTGGGCTGTGGCTCAGGTGGTAGAGTGTATGCTTTGTACGTATAAGGTCCCAAATTCAATCCCCGACATCTCTGATTCAGGATCTGTGGTAGCACACCTGGGTGAGACCTCTGCTGGGGATCCTGGAGGGTCTCAGGTAGCACATCTGGGTGAGGCCTCTGCTGGAGACCCTAGAGAGCCAGATTTGAAACCCTGCTGCCATGTCTGGTTGTAACAATACTGGGCTAAGAGAGACCAGTGGTCTGACTCAGTTAGGCAGCTCCTTATATATCTACATTCAATTTCCTGCTCTGCTATAGGCTCTTGGTGTGACATTTGCACAGCATCCCTTGCAGTTCATTCCTCCCTGCTGAAGCAAATGAGGCTTGCATCAGCAGAGTGTTTTGAGGAGGAGGCTGCCAATCTCTGGGTCTTTGTTGCCTCTGTGTAAAATGGGTATAATAGAATTTTGCTCATATACTCCTGTGATGGGTGCCAATTTGCACCAGAGATGGAAGTGATCTGTGGTCTGTAAGATGGGATGTTGCTTTTATTTATAAAGGCTTGCTACCTCTCTTAAGAAGGCTTGTAAGTGAAAGCAGTTCTGGGTGCCCAGAAAGAGTGGATTTTAACAGGGAAATTGTTCAGATTATGCAAACTGTACAAATGGGATTAAATGATTAGGGCTTATTCACTTGGTGCTAGCACGAAAGCACTGCCTCAGATCCACCTCAGATAATGGACAGGAGAAACTGAAGAATACACTGTCCCCTTTTCTTTCCCTGCTTGCCATCTTTGCAATGTGCTTATTTCTCTCTGCCTCCATTTTACCAGATCTTTACCCAATGGAGCTACAGATTTACCAGATCTTTACCCAATCTTTACTCATTTTACCCAATGGAGCTACAGATTCTTTGTCCCTTCTCTTTGTTTTAGCCACTCCTACTGTCCCTCCTCTTAGTGCATGACAGTCTTTAATGTATTTATCCTCTTCACACCCTGGAAAGCAGGACAGAGTTATTACACCTAATTACAAATGAATATAATTAGAGGCACAGATTGAGTAAGTCTCAGGCCGCTTTTAGACGATCGCGCGGGGTTTCAAAAACCCCATGAGGAGAGATTACACGTGACGCCGCCAGCAATCATGCGCCTGATACGGCGCCGCGCATTCTTTTCAAGCCGTGAATGACCTACCTCGATCAGGCTCCCGGTCAGTTCGTGGCTTGGAAAGAATGCGCGGCGCGTATCAGGCATGTGATTGCCGGCGGCATCACGTGTAATCTTCCCTCGCGGGGTTTTTGAAACCCCGCGCGAGCGCACAGCGCGATCGTCTAAAAGCGGCCTCTGATTTTCGAAATGCTGTGATAATGCAAGCCACATTTGCGTCTATTGGGTTTGTGCTGGGGCAGCATTTTGAGGCCTGGACCCTAAGTGACTTTCTCCAAGATCCCACAGGGAGGCTATGTCAGAGCAAGGAGTTGAACCAAATCCCAGACTAGTACCTTAGCCGCAAGGTCATCTTCCCTCACACTTTATCTCCAGTGATCTTTGGATTATGTGCTTGGTTGGTTCTCAAACTCTTCTGGCTCTTTGTGCTAAACTAGTTCTTTCAGCACAGTCCATCAATTGCTTAACGTGTATGAATGTAAATGATGAGGTGGGGAGCTGGGTGGATTGACAATGGGGGCAATGCACTGAACACGATGCCCTGAAAGACGCTACGTTTAAAGTAAGACGAGACACGGACATGGTCTTAGTCGAGGTGTCAGAGCATAAATGGTCAAGTCCCAAAATGGGGGTGATTTGGAGTGCATTACTGGGTTTGGCCAGGTCTTTAGAAAAGGAATGTCTAGAACAGATATGGGGTGCAGCTTCTTGGGTATCCCTCAAACAATTCACTGGAAACCAGCACAGCAAAATGCTTGAAAATGTCTTGGAGGGAATTCTGCTCAGATACTATTGAGTGCAATCAAGATCAGGAGGGGTGCTCAGTTAGGGATAATGATGTGCAATACGTTTTCATTTTTTGGAGCCCCTTTCATTTTAGTAACTAAAGACATGAACACAAATGAATAAGTAAATAACATTCATTTTCTTTCATTCGTTTTTGTATAAAAATAACTTTTAAAAAATCTCTGTGCATGTGCAAAATGGCTGCTGGACCATTCTGTGCATGCGTACCCATTTTCAAAATGGTGGCAGAATCATTGCCACCTGTAACAGGATTGTATCCTGGGGCCCAGTGTTCCTCTCTCTCCCCTGGCCAACTGGCTCTGCAAGTCCTTTAGCTGCTGCTCCCTTCCAGGTGTAGCTATCACAGCACTCTCACAAGGTTCTCCAAATAGTTAAAATAGCCTTTATTTACAGTATGCTGGTGCTTCCTTAGCACCTTACAGTCTACACCAACCTGAAGTCCGAGCAGCTCACAGCTGTCACCCCAAAGTCTTGCTGGAGGCTTGATCCCTTGCCTTTCATGGTCAAGTCCTTCCTAGCCCCTCTGGACTCTTAGAGTCCTTCACAGCACTCTGGCTATGAGCCTCTCCTGTCCCGGCCCCTCTGGGCACTCAGCATTAACCTGGCCTGTGAGCCAAAGGCTTTTCCCACATGACTCCTTCTGTTGGCTGCTCAAGCTGTTACTCACAGTTTCTGTGGCTGGCTTTTGGTTGTCACACTGGGCTCTCCAACCCTGCTTCCCAGGGTCAGCCTTGTGCTCTCCGGACTCAGTGCTATGGTTTCCTGGCTCTCAGTCCAGCTGGTGCTTGTCCTCTTCACTGCCATGACACCAGGAAACGCTGTCATTGTCAGCTGCAACACTGCCTGCAAGCCCCAGGAGAAGTCCAGCCATTTCCGACTTCTCCTGATGCTCTCTGACAGCTGCAGTGCAGGGAATTTAAACGTCCCATGCTGCATTCGCTCGGCCTCTTTGTTGAGATGGAGACAGTGCTTGAGCTACTAGTTAGGTAACAATAAGATTATGGTGTACTGTGTCTTTAAAAGGTGTATGTTGTTACCATTGCCTCCTAGTCATACTGGAAGGATCTAGACAGAGGGCGGTGCTTCACCAGAACTGAGAGCTAAGAGCTCTTCTTAGAGTCTTCCTAAAAGACTAGGCCAACAACCTTATGTTAATAAATGTTCTTGTTAAATACCCAACAAGTCTCCTGAGTCAGAATCTGGAAGATCAACACATGGTACCAGGAGTGGGATCCTCAAAAGAAAAGGGTGCTACTTGCAAAGAAGGGGGCTGGAGACTGAAAGAGCGAGAAGGAAGAATGTGGAGAAGGAGAATGTGGAAAGAACAAGTGAAATAAAGGACATGGAGTGGCTTAAAGCTCTTAAGGAACTCAAGCTCTCTGGTAATGTGGCAGAGTCATGGCAGATCTTTAAGCAAGATCTGGAGATCTACTTGGAGGCAGCAGCTCTGGAAAAGAAGCCAGATACTAAAAAAATTGCAATTTTTTTGAATGTAGCAGGACATGAGGCTAAAAGCATCTTTAAAGGCATGCATCTGACTCCAGCAGAAAAGGCAAGTTATGCAATTGTATTGGGAAAGTTTGAAGAATATTGCACTCAGAAGAAATGTGAAACCTTTGAGAGAGATAAGTTTTGCCTCAGGACGCAAAAAGAAGGTGAGTCTTTTGAAGGATTTATTACAGACCTGAAGGTGATGAGTCAAACCTGCAATTATGGGCAGTTAGCTGAGTCCATAATCAGAGATCAGATAGTCATTGGAACCAGAGACGTAAAACTGCAAAAGAGGTTCCTGGAGGGGGGTGTTAAACACCCCCCCACCCCCCCCCAGGGATCAGGTCATACTTACCGGCGGCTGCGGGGACGCCGTGGCCGCTGGTGCTGGGGGGTGGGCTCTGAGTCTTTTTTTAAACAAAAATCCAGGCTGGGCAGGGTGGGTGGGGGGTGTCCCCCCTTCCACCCGCGCAGCCTGGACTCGGGGAGGGTTTGTTTTTTTTTACTTTTTTGGTGGGGCTTTTTACATTGCAGCCATTTTTAAATGGCTGCAATGTAAAAAAAATCCGGTACCCGGAATCCAGTAACCGGACCGGATTTACCGGGTCGAATCCGACAATGCCGGTACGCCCGGTACCGGCATTATCGGATTCCGGATTTACCGGTTTTCCCGTGCCTAGCAATCAGTATAATCATTTTGCAAGAGTCTGAAACAAGGAGCAGCTAGGCCACAAGAAGATACAGAGCATGCAGGCTAACAGTGCACTTGAGGATGATGATGCAGATGACTCTGAAGAAGAATTCTATATTAGATCTGTGACAGATGAAGACACTACAGAAGAATGGACTATTAATTTAGACACAAATGGGATTCTGATTAATTATAAATTGGACACTGGCGCACAGGTAAATGTAATTTCTGATGTTCTTGTAGAGCAGTTACATAAAAAGCCAGACTGTATTAAGAAAAAAAAGATAAAATTGAGGGCATATGGTGGAGAAATAATTCCCACCAAAGGTATTTGTAAGCTGGAGGTGAAATTTCAGAACACTATTGTATTTATTCAGTTTGTCATTATCAGGCAACAAGGAGCCTGTGTTGGGATTAAACACATGTTGAACCTTAGCAGCATTGCTGAGGTGCATATTGAGGATAGATATCCAGATGTTTTTCAAGGTATAGGAAAATTGGCCTCAGAATACTAGATATAATTGGCAACACCAAATTACCCACGTATTCATGCACCCAGAAATGTCCCTCTCACGATTAAAAAGAAATTAAAACAAGAACTGGATCACCTAGTGGCTCGGAAAATCATAAAAAAGGTGGAAGAGCCTACAGAATGGGTGCACTCCTTGGTGATTGTGGAAAAGATCCACTCCCAGTTTATACCATCAATACAGTGTTCACCCCAAACACTGGAAGTGAACACTGCCAGGTCTTGACAGTTTAATCAGTGTTTGGGGTGAACACTGTGTTGATGCTATGTCTAACACTGTAACGGTAGGACACTGTGTTACAGAACACTGAACAGCGTTATGTCTAAAGACCCCCTCAGTCATTGGGTGAAAACAGACATGACGCTAACCACCCTTTAACCACCCTTGGTGGTTATTTATGCATGTTGCAGGGCTGTATTGGTGCCCTATACAGCCC
>QEPC01000842.1:1710932-1727453 GCA_003113815.1 Sphenodon punctatus
ATGTTAGACCCCTTGTCTCTCCCTCTGTTCCCCTTCCTAAGTCTCTCCCCCAGCTCCTGTCTCTCAGATTGTAAGCCCTAGGGGCAGGGACCGTGTCTATTTTATGACTTTGTAAAGTGCCAGGTACACAGCTGGCGCTATATAAATGTTTGCTAATAATAATAATAATAATAATACACCACCATTTTGGAAAAGGGTAGCCAGTCTGTGCATACACAAAATGGCCTCTGCACATGTGCAGAATGACTGCTGTTTTCTCAAATGGGGGCAATTTTGCTGCCACCATTTTGGAAAAGGGTGCATATGTGTAGAACAGTCTGGTGGCCATTTTGCACATACATAGTGATTTCTTAGGTTTTTTTATTTTTTACTTAAAAGATTTTTAAAACAAAAAAAAGTTATGAAAATGAATGGGTTTTTAATGAAAACTGGAAAACAAAGGGATTTTTCAAAACAAAAATAAAACATAAAATAAAAATGATAGAGGTCTCTTCTGCACACCCCTAGTTAGGGATTGTACTCCCCAGGATGATCAAGAAATAGGTTGAAGGGTTGTAACTGTCCTGCCTTTTCCATGTGAAGTGAGAGGAGGGTCCCAGCATGGAAAAGCTGGAGAACCAGTGCCTTCGACAGAAAGAACAAACCTGCCTTGGCCACGGGGAAAGGGCTAGATCTAATAGGCCTCCAATTTGTACGATTCTCCGAATAAGCATCAAAGCGGCAGCAGTGCAGAAGGGTGCTCACAGGCACAGAATGGAACTCCTTATGCTCACAGACTGACAGTCCATGACACAGCTTTAACACTGGGCCATAGGAAAGTAGCAAGTGGCAGCGGCAACATCCTTGCCATGTGCCCTGGAACCCAAAGGCAGGGAAGCTGTGTCAGGGAAAGATAGGCAGCAGAGGTGACAGAGTATCAAGGAGCATTAGGTGTCCCATCAGAGAAGGTCTGGTCTGTCCCCAGATGCCTCTTCAAAGACAGGAGGGCTGCTAAGTGCACAAAGAGCTGCGCAGCATTTTCCTTCCTCTGTTGGAAGCCAGGCACACAGGGGAAAGGCATTCGCCTCTGCAACCAGAGACTGTGGATTCAGATCCCCCAGGGTATGCAATAAATCTCTTGCCGCCCTTCCCCCAGAGGGTTCACGGAAACAGCAACTGCGGGAGGGCGGCATCCCTATTTATGCGTCGGGACGTACAGGTCGCGGGGCCCTACAAGAGGCCCACACGCGTGGTCTAGAAGCCAGGGTGCCTGGTTGGTCTAGGGGAAAGGTGCTCGCCTCTGCACCCAGAGGCTGTGGGTTTGAATTCCCCAGGGTGTGCAATAAATCTCTTGCTGCCCTTCCCCCAGAGGGTCCATGGAAATGGCAGCCCCGGGAGGGCGGCATTTACGTGTCAGGACGGACAGGTCACGGGGCCCTACAAGAGTCCCACACACCTGATCTAGTAGCCATGGCGCCTGGTTGGTCTAGGGGAAAGGCACTTGCCTCTGTACCCAGAGGCTGTGGGTTCAAATTCTCCAGGATGTGCAATAATGGATTGCCCTATGACCTCTTAGGAATGGAAGTCCCCTGCAGCGAGAGACTGGCCCACCCACCCACTTGTGGAGACAGAATGCAGGCAGGGCTTCACACAGACCATTTGTCTGACACAATATGGCACTTCTTATTCCTATCTTTTTATGCTCTTTATATTATCTGCAAGAAAAGATTGCTGGGTGAAGGAGCCTTCTGAAACGCCTGCTGTTGGGAACAGTGACTAGCTCAGAAGGTATTGGGAATGGGGGAGGCAGAAAGTTTTGTTTCTTGCTGCGCCTGCCTCAAATCAAGCCCCATTGGCTCCGTGCAGCCTAGCCCGTGGCCAATCTCAGACTGCCAAGACAGTGGTCTGAGGCGAAAAGAGATGGTGATTCGGCAGGCAGGCTGATACTCGAAGCCACTCTCCACCCTTCACCCCTGGTGCCTGGAAGTCTGCTCCTAGCTGAGTCAAATGACTTCCCCCCTCCCTGCTACATTTGGCCTTCCAGTGACTTGATAGACCACTTTTTAGCCACCCGAACACAACCGAACGCGATCCGAACTTAACGAACTGTTTGGCCATTTTGTCATTCGGTGTTCAGATCTGTTCGGTGTGTTTGCCATTTCGCCGTTCGGTGTTTGGTTCCATTCAGTATGTTCACGTTCGGGTTCGTGTTCACGTTCGGTAGTCCGAACAGGCTGAGTTCAGGCCGAACACCGAACTACCGAACCGCGTTCGCCCATCCCTCGTGCCTTGAGATGCTTCCGCTAGGTGAGCCTCCAGAGCCTAGTAATTAAGTAATTGAGTCAGCCTAGAAGCTGGAAGGCTGAGTTGGGAGCTCAGGAGAGAGTAGTTGTTGAGAGAGGCAGGAGCCAGGGAGGGAGAGCTCTGCCTCTGATGCTGGAGGCACTGGGCCTGCCCAGCAGAGCCTGGGGAAAGACTCTTCCTGAGGTGTACGGGGTGGGTCACTGAGTCGGTAACCTGAATATGCTGGAGCAAGGAAACTCTGGAGGTTGAGGTACCTGGTCAGATGGAACTGTGTCTGGCCAAGCCTAGACAAGAAGAGGCACCCTGGAACACTGTACATGTAATTGGGTGAATAAAGGGGAATGGATTGCCTATTGTGACTGTTGGTTCTTCTCCCCTGTGATTGAGATTGGCCACTGTCAAAGACAGGATGCTGGGCTTGATGGGCCATTGGTCTGACTCAGTATGGCACTTCTTATGTTCTTAAAGGGTAAAAACAGAAGTGACAGTGGCACAGGAGTGACCCTGGCCCTGGTCAGGTTGCCGGAGTATCGCTGACACTGCCGGGGTCAGATCAGGGTACCGACCACACGACTTCAGCTGGGAAGCCGCCCCAGCATTGAGCCCAGTGTCCATCCCCCTGCCATGACAGGCAGCCATAGCGACCAGTCACAGAGACAGACTACCATGGTGACTGGCCATGGCGGCCCCGATCCGGGACGGGTCATGGTGGGTCAGAATATATGTTCTTCTAACCCACTGTGGCCTGCTTTGTCCCTGATTGACCCAGGGCAGGGGGAGGATGGTTGCCCGGGCTGTGCCTTCAGCACTTTGCTGACTGAGAGCCCGGACTAGGCACTGACACACCTGGGATTAGTCTGGGCAAACATTTGGGGGCCTGAGCAAAATGTGACACTGAGCCATGGGCCACAGCGGGATAAAGCTGGCCACTGTCATGTTTGTTTTTACCCAAAGATATTTTATGCTGATCCCACGTGGGCTGGCTGCAGTACAGCACGGATGCTGATAGAACTTATCCGGAGAGTCTCAAAATGGGGTCACATAGGCAAAATGTTTGACCTTTAAAGCCCTACGCAGTCTGGATCCTACTTATCTGAAAAACCACCTTCTTCTCTATGCTCTATTACGATCCCAGTGGTCAGCCAGGAGTGCTCTTTTGCAGGTACCATCTGCCCACCAGATTCATACAGCAAGGGTGTGCAGAGAGGCATTTTTGGAACTCCCTTCCCCTGGAGGTTCATCAAAGCCTGAGCTGGAGCATTTTCCAGAAGCAATGTAAGGCTTTGCTTTTTGACCAAGCATTTGGCAGGTGAGGATAGGGTCTAGGGTGCTGGGTTGCATGGGGATTTTAAAATGTATTTTTATATGGGTTTTATGTTGTAACACACACGGAATCTTAGGGGAAGGGCAGGTTATAAGTTTGTTTAAATAAATAAATAAATAAATAAATAATGTTGGGACCTGACATCCTTGACTATTTCAAATCTCTTGCAGCACAAGGGGACATTTGATGAAGAGTAGAAAACTCAAAGGAAATGCTTTTTCCTGAAGAGTACCACAAGACTTCAGGCAGTGGAACTCACAGCCACAGGATGTGGTTGAGACAAGAGTTTATTGAGGCTGAAATGGGGGTGGAGCCCTTCTGGGGCTGTATGACTGGCAAATGCAGAATTCCAAGCAGTCTGCTCTGGGCTTGCAATAGGAGCGCTGGCAAGGCAGGCTCAGTCACACTGAGAACTCTCCCTAGTCCTGAAAGGAGTGGCCAAGGGAGGTGTCTTCAGCCCAGGAAGGGAGTTAATTTCCCTATCAGGGTGGGGAATCTGAGGCCTGGAGGTCAAATGTGGCCCATGACTAGTTTTTATTTTATTATTATTATTATTAACAAACATTTATATAGCGCCAGCAGTGTACCTGGCACTTTACAAAGTAATAAAATAGACACGGTCCCTGCCCCTAGGGCTTACAATCTGAGAGACAGGAGCTGGGGGAGAGACTTAGGAAGGGGAACAGAGGGAGAGACAAGGGGTCTAACATTCATGAAGATGCGAGGTCTCAAGTGCACGTACTTGGCTTGGTTACGATGAGAATGACAGCAGGCAGGTCCATGTTGCAAGGATAAGGGTAAACCGATCGTAGGTATAGGAATAGTGGCTCAGCAGGATAAAGAGTCAGACAGAGCAGAGCGAAAGAGGTGAGTTTTAAGGAGAGATTTGAAGGTATGAAGGGAGGGGGCAAGGCGGATGTGGACAGGGAGGGAGTTCCAGGCATGGGGGGCAGCAAGTGAGAAGGGACGAAGGCGCTTAGGGGAGCAGGGAAGGCGTGGAAGGGTGAGAGAAGGGACAGAGGAGGAGCGAAGTGCACGGGCTGGAGTATGGAGGGCGATAAGTGCAGAGAGGTAGGGGGGAGCAAGGTTGTGAAGAGCTTTATAGGTGAAGACTAGGAGCTTGTGCAGGATTCGTTCAGGAAGGGGAAGCCAGTGAAGCGAAGAGAGGAGGGGCTGCACATGGTCGAAGCGACTGGCGAGGTAGATGACCCTGGCAGCAGAGTTTTGGACAGAGATGAGGGGAGAAAGGTGAGACCGGGGAAGGCCAGTGAGAAGGAGGTTACAGTAATCGAGGCGAGAGATGACCAGAGCATGAACAAGAGTTTTGGCAGACGAGACAGAGAGAAAAGGGCGAATCTTAGCAATGTTATGGAGGGAGAAGCGACAGGATTTAGCAACAGAGTCAATGTAGGGTTTAAAAGAAAGGGCTGAGTCAAAGATGAAGCCTAGGCTACGGGCTTGGGGGACAGGCAGGATGGTGACTCCATCAATAGTTATTGACAGTGAGGAAGGAGAGGAAGGATGAGGGGGGAAGATAAGGAGTTCAGTTTTAGCCATGTTGAGTTTGAGTTGACGTTGAGACATCCAGGTAGAGATGTCAGAGAGACAGTTGATGAGACGAGCTTGAACAGAGGGAGAGAGAGAGGGAGTAGAGAGATAGAGTTGAGTGTCATCAGCATAGAGGTGGTATTGGAAGCCATGGGAGGCAATGAGTTTGCCTAAGGATGAGGTATAGATCGAGAAGAGGAGAGGGCCAAGAACAGAGCCTTGAGGAACACCAACTGAGAGGGGGAAGGAGGAGGAGGCGGAGTTGGAGAGAGACACATTAAAGGAGCGGTCAGAGAGGTAGGAGGAGAACCAGTTATGGACAGAGCCACAAAAGCCAAGGGAGTGAAGGGAATCCAGCAAGAGTGAGTGGTCAACAGTATCGAAGGCAGCAGAGAGATCAAGGAGGACAAGAATGGAATAGAGACGTTTAGATTTAGCCACCAGAAGATCGTTGGTGATCTTAGCGAGAGCAGTTTCAGTAGAATGAAGGGGGCGGAAGCCAGATTGGAGGGGGTCAAGGGAGGAGTTGGAGGATAGGAAGTCAAGGCAGCGGGAGTAGACAACACGTTCAAGCAGCTTGGAAGCAAAAGGAAGGAGTGAGACAGGACGATAGCTAGAAGGGTCAGAGGGGTCAAGAGTGGACTTTTTGAGAATAGGAGAGACTGTGGCATGTTTGAAGGCAGAAGGGAAAGAGCCAGTAGAGAGGGAGAGGTTGATGATGTGCAGGAAGGAAGGGGCGACAGTGGGAGTAATGGAGGTGAGGAGGCGGGAAGGAATGGGATCAAGGGGGCAAGTGGAAGGGTTGGAGGAGGAGAGCAGAGAGGAGATTTCCTTAAGGGAGGCAGGGGAGAAGGAGGACATGAGAGAAGGAGGGGGAGGAGGGAGAGGGGTGGGAGTGGGTCTGATCATGGTTTGGCCCCTAGGTCTAGTTCCTACCCCCAAGCCCTGAAAGAGTGTGCTAAGAGTAGGGGGGCAGAGATGGGGGCATGTATGCAAGCAGAGGGGACAGACCCATGGCATAGATGCATGATCTGGACCATCCTCTTCCTGAGTGAGCCTTTTAACCTCCACTGCCCCCAACTGCCCCATGGAGGTTGTTCTAATTTTCAAAAAGGCCCCTGAGAGGGAAAAGGCCCCCTGCCCCTGCCCTATATTTTCAAGCAATCGGTGCTGAGGGGGCAGCAACCTGCCTCCTCATTTGGACTAGATTTTCCAAAGAGCTCAGCTCCTATTTTAGCACTAGAATGTTTCTAAACCCTGATTGAAGGGGAATGGGACTGGAAGGAGCCTGCAAAGCAGAGATTCCCCATTCCTGTCACAGCAGCACAGCATGAAGTAATGAGCACAGAGGCGAGAGGGAAAGAGGAGTCAATACAGGGAGGCAATGGAGGAAGAGTTTAAAGCTTCATGGTTGGATGTGAGTGTCCGACCCATCAAGCAGATCCACGCTAGCATTAAACAGCTGTTGTTTCTCTGAGCTACTCATCACTGTGATTTTCCCAAATAGGCTCTGACAACCTTGGGAGCTGAACTGGCTGTTTCCTGACTGTTATTCCTGCTTAGCAGGAATGATTGGCGCTCTCTCTCTCTCTCTCTCTCTCTCCCCCCCCAGTCTGAATTCATTAGAAGCACCAGGCACCCCTGGTTCCTGTAGTTGCTTAACACTTCTGGATATCAGGCTCATAATGCCTCCCTGCATGCTTTCTTCTATACCATAGGACTCTAATTGCGAGCAGTTTACCTCACATGTCCCCCTTTTGTGAAGTAGGAATGTGGCATAATGCTACATAAAGTTTTGCTCTGCTGAGGAAAGGTGGCCTAGTGGGTAGGGTTCTAGACTGAACTAGAGAAGACCTGAGTTCAGTCCCTCTTTCATCATAGACTTTAACCATCTGATCCCTTTTATCCTCATATGAATGGGTCACAACCTTCTTCCTCCCCCTACCAGTGACGGTGTTTTTACACGGATGCTGGAGTGCTCATTCCTGGAGCAAGTTGGGGGAGGGAACACCCCTGCATCTGCCCGCTTGCAGCCCTGCCTGGGTCTGTTTTAAATGGATCTGGTGACGTCCCCCTCTTCCACCACCCACAACTGTATGGCATTGCCAGGGCAACCCCTGGCTGAGAAAGGGGCTGCAGCAGCCATCTGCTAAACAGACAGATTGTGGTCCCACCTCTGGCCTGGTGCCCTAAGCTTGGGCTGCCTGCTCTGCTGGCGGTGCTCCTGGGTGTTCTGGAGCACTACTGGTGGGGCTGCCCGAGAGCAGGAATGGCCTGCCTCACCTCTGCTCTGCCTGCACATCTGGCGGGCCGCTTTTAAATGAACAGTTCTCCCAGGGGTGAGGTGGGGCAGAGGCAGGGCAGTTGTCCATGTGAAGACACCCAGAGACTGAGTGACTTTCCCAAAGGCACACAAAAGGTGTAAACATACTAAACAGACAGACCGAAGCTCTGGGGGCAGCAGCACAAGCCCGCTTCACCCCTGGGTTGGCCGGTCCATCTGAAGGCAGCCTGCCAGATGTGCAAGCAGCTTGCTCTGAGGCAGCCCTGCTTGTGGTGCTCTGGAACATCCCAGAGCACTGCTAGCAGAGCAGGCTGGCCAAACCTGGGGCATCAGCTCAGAGTGGAGTTGCTGTCCATCTGCTCAGTAGATCCATGCTGCAGCTGCATTCCTGGCTGGCTGTTGCCCTGGAAACACCATAGAGTTGCCGGCACCAGTGTAGACTAGACACCATAGAGTTGGGGGCGCCAGGATTTAAAATCCCAGATTCTTAATCCTGGGTTCCTGTTTACTTTACATGGATATTTACAACTCGGAATAATCATAAATCCGGGATCACAGTATACATGGTTAATACGGGTTTAGATTAACACAGGTGTCTGAAAAATCCCATGGTGGTGAGCTGCTGAATTCCATCACCTTCTTCCACTATGATTTTTGTTCCCCTTTAGAGATATATTTGAATGATCGCATGGCAAATCAATACACCAGGTTTGGGGGGGAAGAGAAATCAAAACGCTGATTTCCTGGCCAGAGCCCCAGAGAACACGGATGACCATGGAGACGTACCTGGGTAGAGAGGATGTTTGCTCTATCTAATCATCTCTATGCTCAATTTGGATTTAAAGTTTACACGGACATTAACCCGGCTTTATTTGGGCCATCCCTGCTTTAAACTTGGATCTGATTAATAGATCAGATCTAAACATCAGATCAGATAGTTTAAAGCAAACCATCATTTAAAACTAAATGTTTAAAGCAAGGCTAGAAATCGGAGTGCCTCATTCACACGCTACAGTGATCCAGGGATCATCTGGGGATGATTATACAGCTTCCAGGGCCCCATGGACATTGGAGTTTAGCAAAGATAAGTGTGATTTCATCCATGGATTAGGTTTTTACATGGACATGTAAACCCGGGTTGAGAGACGTTATTTTGGATTTAGCATCCGTGTCAAAAAAGCCAATGTAACTCCTTTAACTTGAGTGACTTACTTTACTTCTGATTTACAGCAGTTTAATGAGAGTGCAATCACATCTATGTGTTTTTTTTTATCTTTACATAAACTTCACTTATAAAGGAACAGAGGGAGTATGGCTCAGAGACCACTAATAAATAAATTGGGCCAACCTGGAGTCAAATCTCCAGGGCAGTGTTGCCACTAACACACACCTCCTTCTGTGCATTTGGAATAGAAGGGAAGGGGATTGTACCCATGGTGGCTTTCAGACACCATGAAAACATGGCTTTAAAAACTGTGACAAGCATTACATGGGAAATCCTGTGGTAGGTTTCTATCACATACTTTGACATCTGAACTGTTGACCCATGTAGTAACCACTTGAGAAGCTACCATAGATATTATCACCAGGTTACCACTAGTTGCAGCAGTTCAGATGTTACAAAGCACAGTGGAAACCTTCTGTAGGGTTACATGGTGCTTTTAAGCGGCATTTTTATGATGATGTCTGAAAATACCTTTATAGGAACTGCAGACAGGTATCCCTAAATTGGGATATCTCAATCCAAAAGCAGCTTGGAGTCCTTTGTCTGCAGGGTATCTCTCTGCTTCAAGAGGCGTTAGTCCCAAAAGGGCACTGTTGTCTATGAGACATCTGTTGAGCTGTTTTTAGACACCTTCTCGGGCTGTATAATAATTAAGCAAGACACAAGATGCTGTATTCTAAATCCCTCTTTCTCCTGCCCTGCAAACAGGGGTGGTGGGGTGGGGGTGACAGGAGCGGGGGAGGCTCAATCATGCAATCAGAAGAAGAAATAAGGTTACATGGAGATGTTTGTGGGATAGTTTTGCTTTAATGCACACTCCCCCACTCCCAGCAAATGCCACATGCTCCATTGTCACTTTATAATAATTAATTAATTAAACATTCATCTGGGATTGTTCTTGTCCTAGTTAAATGGGAAGCGGACAAAGGCTTCTGAAGAAAACCAAACAAGACTTGTGTGTAGCAGTGGGGAATCCGGTCTTGGTAAACTCTGCCTCTGGTAGCTTTAAAGAAAATAATCAAAGTCAGGATGTAAACAAAAGCATTTTAATAGCCAGGCCTGTTTGAGTCACCATACACTGGAAGGAGTGGGTCCTGCTAACTCTGAAGGGAGCAGCCATGGGGAAGAGAAGCAGCAGCACAGGCCTTGCTTTAAGGGATCAAGCAGTTGTTCTTCCTCCCTTCAATTCAGTCTCTTTGGCAAAGACCCACCAATGGTATCAAAGGGCCAATTAGCCAGCTGTTGCTGTGGAAGTGGAACATAGGAAGATGGCTGAATGCATATTTTATTTATTTATTTTATTTATTTACAAAAAATGTTTATCCTGCACCTTCCTGCACCTCGGCAGCTCGGGGCAACGAACAACATAAAAGCATAACAATAAAACCATCTAAAACTACAATAAATAAAATATATAAAATGGACACATAAAATAGTAGCTAGCAAATAAAAACTCCTCCCCTCCCCACCCCCTCCCCGAAGGCCTGGCAGAACAACCAGGTCTTACAACATCTGTGGAAAGAGGGGAGGTCAGGGGACAGACGGGCCTCTAAAGGGAGAGAATTCCACAGCCAAGGTGCGACCACCGAGAACGCCCTCCCCGCTGTTGCCACCTGGCATACCCAGGAGACTTTGAGTCGGGCGCCCCCGGTCAACCGCAAGGGCCGCAAGATGACCCTAGGCTTGAGGTGGTCTTGCAGGTAAACCGGACCCAAGCCATTTAGGGCTTTATAAGTCATAATCAACACCTTGAATTGGTCCCGGAAGACAATAAGCAGCCAGTGCAGAGTCTGGACCACCGGTGTAATGTGCTCGCGGCAGCCCATCCCCATTAGGAGATGGGCCGCTGCATTCTGCACCAGCTGCAACCTCCGGTCCATCGCCAAGGGTAGCCCCATGTAAAACATGTTGCAGTAGTCCAGTTGAGAGGTAATGAAAGCATGGATGATGGTGGTCAGATTCGAACCTGAGACATATGGCCACAGCCGTCACACCAGAAGCAATTGGAGAAATGCTCCTCTTGCCACAGCTTCCACTTGACAATCCAGTCGGAGCTGTGGGTCAAGGAGCACGCCCAGACTATGAACCTGAGCGGCCAGAGGGGGGGCAGACCCCGCCAATGACAGGAGCCACCACCCCCTCAGCCCTAGCCACCAACATCACCTCTGTCTTGTCAGGATTCAGCCTCAGATGGCTCATCCTCATCCAGTCCCCCACAGCTGCCAAGCACTGGGTAAGCACCAAGACTGCTGGGCCTGGGTCTCCAGAAAACAAGAAGTAAAGTTGTGTATCATCAGCGTACTGATCACATCGTATGCCGAACCCTCTCATGACCTCACCCAAAGGTTGCATATACACGTTGAACTGGAGAGGGGATAGAATAGAACCCTGCGGGACTCAACACGTGAGATTGTGGGGAGACGTTGTACATTCCCTGAGAACCACTCGCTGAGGGCGTTGATAGACGATCCCGCTGACAAGCGGGATCATCCAGCGCCGGCATCTGTCCCCCGGCTTCCTCTCTCTGCCGTGTCTGCTGTTCAGACACAGCAGAGAGTCTTTGTGCGCATGCGCGCCCTTCCGCACATGCACGCCCTTCCGCACATGCGCGCCCTTCCGTACATGCGCGCCCTTCCGCGCATGCGCACAAGCCCAGGGAACCCGGAAGTGTGGCATTAAGCCGGCACTTCGGGGATCCGCATTGGAGGGGGCAGGATCGCCTGCCCCCTCTGACGTGGGGTAAGATGCAGCCGGAACAGATAGATGAGCGCAAATAAAGGCGGCTGATCAAAGGATCAGCCGCCTTTTTTGTCTCGTCTATGAGTTCTCCCTGCCAGGAATGAGTGGAACCATTCAAGAACAATTCCACTCACCCCAGCCCGGTCCCGCAGCCTTGCCACCAACATCTCGTGGTCAACGGTATCAAACGCAGCCGACAGATCCAGTAAGATCAAAATTGAGAATCTGCCCTGATCCATTCACGGCGCAGGTCATCGGCCAAGGCCACAAGTGCAGTCTCCGTGCCAAATCCGGGGCGAAAACCAGACTGCAAGGGATCAAGAAAACTGACCTTGTCCAGATGGCCCTGTAACTGCCAGGCCACTGCTCACTCAATAATCTTTCCTAAAAAGGAAGGTTAGAGACTGGCCAATAGCTGGCTAGGGAGTCACCGTCCAAAGATGACTTTTTGAGCAGAGGCTGCACCACTGCCTCTTTGAGATGGCTTGGCACCCTGCCCTCCCTAAGGGAGGCACTGACCACCCCCACCAGCAACCACCCTAACATCTCCCAGCTGGCCTTCACCAGACAGGACAGGCATGGATCTAATTCACAACAGGTGGCCTGAACCGTCCTAAGGACATCTTCCATGTCAGCGGACGACACCCACTGAAACTGATCCCACAATATTTGTTCCTGGAATGATAGGCAAGGGATTGCAACTGGGAGGTGGGCTATCCCACAATAGCAAGTAACGGGAGAATCATCTCCTTGCCTTAAGGGGTCTCAGTGGGATATAAGAGACGTGTGTCTTTCCATCCTCCAAGGTGGGAAAGCCTAGACCAGGTGGTGCCAACACACATCAGCTGCAATTCCAGCAATGCCTCGTCTTGCATGTTCTCCCTTGGGGAGTTGTGTTCATAAAGCCATAAAAGATGGTGTGGGTCTGCAACTGTGTCTAGTGAGCAGAACCAAGTTGTGATTTCTAGACAGATACAGTCACAGCACTTGCTGATTAAACAGCTGTCTATAATGGACACACTGTGGAACCATGGATAATTGGAACTGCAAAATTTAATTGTCCGTCATCTGCTGATTTTTAGATGTCAAGAGCTCCATTGCATTCAGTAGGGTTAAAACAAACAAACATAAGAAGTTCCATACTAGGTCAGACCAATGGTCCACCTAGCCCAGTATCCTGTCTCCAACAATGGCCAGTTCTTTCAGAGAAAGACACACCTGTTCATAGTCACTCCAAGCCTCAAACAGTCAGAGGTCTCATTCCCTGACCAGCTTGACTAATAGCCATGTATGGACCCATAAGAACATAAGCAGTGCCATACTGGGTCAGACTAATGGTCCATCAAGCCCAGCATCCTGTCCTCCGACAGTGGCCAATCTCGATTGCATCAAAGAAGAACCAACAGTCACAGTGGGCAATGCATTCCCCGTAGTTCACTCCCAGGTCCCAACAGTAAGAGCTTCATCCCATAAGCTACTTGGTTAATAGCCATTAATGGACCTACTCTCTAAGAACTTATCCAGTTCTTTTTTTAAACCCATCTATACCTCTGGCCTTGACAACGTCCTCTGGAAACAAATTCCATAGGTTAATAATTTATTTATTATTATATATATTTGTGAGTCGCCCCATATGCCTATGGCATCTCAGGGCGACGTACAACTAAAAACATTCATAAAACAATTTGGTTTTTGTTTTGTTTTGTTTTGTTTTGTTTTAAAACATCAACGATTTAAAAACATCTTTAGGGCAAAAGAGGAAATAAGAATAAAAAATAAAATAAGGGTAGGGAACAGCTAAAAACCCTATCCCCATTCCCCCCGTCCCCAAAGGCCTGGGCGAACAGCCAGGTTTTACATGCCTGCCGGAATGTTAAAGGGCTAGTGGCCAGGCGAGCTTCCTCCAGGAGGGAATTCCAAAGATGCAGCCTTGCCACCAAGAATGCTCTCTCCATCGTGCCCCCCCCCCACTTAACACGGGGGACCTCCAGGAAGGCACCCCCGGCAGACCGAAGGAGCCGCTCCGGAGCGCGGAGGGAAAGGTGGTCCCTGAGGTACGAGGGGCCAAGACCGTGAAGGGCCTTATAGATTATTACCAATATCTTGAAACTGGCTCGGCATGCTATTGGCAACCAGTCCAGAATCCGGAGCACAGTTGTTATATGCTCCTGATGACCCATCCCCGTCAGGAGACGGGCCACCGCATTCTGCACTAGCTGCAGCCTCTGAACCAGGAACAAGGGCAGCCCCACGTAGAGCGCGTTGCAGTAGTCCAGCCTCGAGTGACAAAGACATGGATGAGGGAGGCCAGGTCCGGCCTGGAGATGTATGGATGCAGTCTCCGCACCAGATACAACTGGCGGAAGGCGGCCTTCGTCACCACCTCCACCTGTCGATCCAGGCGGAGATCCAAGTCCAACACCACCCCCAGACTCCAAACCTGCTGAGCTATAGGAGGGCGAACCCCCCCAATCATGGGGGCGGACACCTCCCTCGCCCTCCCCACCACCATCACCTCCGTCTTATTGGGGTTGAGCCTCAGTCTGCTCTGCCGCATCCACTCTGCCACGGCCTCCAAACACCAGGACAACAATGAGACAGCAGGGTCTGGGTCAGCTGAAAAAGAGAGGTACAGCTGAGTATCATCAGCATATTGGTGACATCGCCATGACCCCGAACCCTCTCACGACCTCCCCCAAGGGATGCATATATACATTAAATAATAGTGGAGACAGAATGGAACCCTGTGGAATGCTGCAGGACAAGGCGCAGGGGCAAGATGTTTCAGCTCTCAACACCACCCGCTGACTTCTCCCAAAGAGGAATGAGCGGAATTATGCGTTGAGTGTAAAGGTACTTCCTTTTATTTGTTTTAAATCTGCCGGCAGCTAGTTTCATGAAGTGTCCCCTAGTTCTAGTATTGGTTGAGAGGGTAAATAACCATTCCCTATCTACTCATTCCATACCACTCAAGATTTTATAAACCTCTATCATGTCCCCTCTCATTCTTTTCTTTTCTAAACTGAGGAGACCCAGCTTGTCAAGTCTCCCTTTGTACGAAAGTCGTTCCATACCCTTTATCATTCTCGTTGCCCTTCTCTGTACCTTTTCTAGTTCAACTATGTCTTTTTTGAGATGGGACGACCAGAACTGCACACAATATTCCAGGTGCGGTCGCACCATTGATTTATATAGCGGCATTATGACATCCTCAGTTTTATTCTCTATAAATAACTCCTAATATTCTGTTCACTTTTTCGACTGCTGCTGCACACTGGGCTGAGGATTTAATTGTATTGTCCACAATCACTCCCCAATTCTTTTCCTGAGTGGTAACTCCTAGCTTAGTACCCAGCATTGTGTACTCATAGTTTGGGTTATTTTTCCCTACATGCATCACTTTGCACTTGTCCACATTAAATCGCATTTGCCATTTAGATGCCCAGGCACCCAGTCTCATAAGATCCTGTTGCAGTTCTTCAAAGTTTGCCCGAGTTTTAACTACCTTGAATAACTTGGTGTCATCTGCAAATTTGATCACCTCACTCTTAACGCCCTTTTCCAGATCATTAATGAATACATTAAACAGCACCGGTCCCATCTACCAAGAACTTATCCAATCCTTTTTTGAAACCACTTATGCTATTGGCTTTCACAATGTCCTCTGGCAATTAATTCCACGGGTTAATTGTACATTGAGCTGGGTTTGTTTAGCTTGGACAAGAGAAGAATAAGAGGAGACATGATAGCCGTCTTCAAATATCTGAAGGGCTGTCACACAGAAGATGGAGCAGACTTATTCTCTGTTGCTCCTGAGGGCAGGACTAGAACCAATGGGCTCAAATTATAAGAAAGAAGGTTTTGGTTAAACATTAGGAAGAAATATCTGGGTTTGAACTTTCAGGAATCAGGTTCTTGGGACAACCACTTCGAGAGGGCACTTTCAACAGCTAGAGGAACTGCCCTTGCTGTGACTAAACTCTTCCACAGCTCAGGGGGAGGTGCAATCAAACCAGCAATCAAGGTGTTGAATGCAAAAGTGAGGGCACAGCTTCTTTATGGTGCGAAAGTATGGGCCCCACTTGTAAAATCCAAGTTGAGGAAGCTGGATAGCTTCCAGGCTGGATTCCTGCAGAGGCTTTTGAGGATTCCTAGGGGCACACCCTTTGCAGCTATAAGGGCAGAAGTGGGGCAACTGAAATGGAGTCTGGGTTTGGTCCTAAAATTCTGGGCGAAACTTCACAAATTTCTAGGTAGAGGTTTGGCAGGGGCGTAGCTAGGTTGTAATGGGCCCAGGGACAAGATATGTACTGTGGGCCCCCCCCTCACCCAATAACCATAGACTCCCCTGTCCCTCTCCCTCCCCTCAATGTCCTTATTGCATAAAACTGTCAAACGTACTTATTAAATTAACCGTTATTTATTAAATAAAATTACAGTGTAAAGAAAACATGTACTCAGCTACTGTAATGGCTCTTCCTTGTCTTTAGCTCTGCAAACATATCAATTATTTTTGAATAACAAAGAAAGAAGCAAGCAGGGGTGTGTGGGGAAGAACTGAGGTTTATAAAGGTGAGCCTATCTATGCCAGGTCCCTCCTAGCGGGGAGCTGAGGGGATTCCAGGTTTAGTAATGAGCTTAATTCAGGTTAAAAATCACAAGACTAGGGGCTCGTTCCAATGTGCAGCAATTATCTGGATTTTAAAAACTGTTAAGAATGCCAGTTGCGTTCACATGCGTGCCATACCGTTGTTTCCTACAGTGAAATAACGTATTCAGACCTTCTTGGAGTGTGAGGAGCCACTCGAAGAAGAACAAAGTTGCTACCTTATAAACAAGGTTCTTTGAGATGGCTCCAAACATTCTCACATCACCCACCCTTCCAGCCCCGCATGAAATTTTTTTCTTATATTCCTAGAAAGGGTTGGAAGGAACTGTCATTCTGAGGGGGAGAGTCAGTGCTTTTTATACTAGAGGAGCTCGAGACCATCACGTGGTCTGTTATTTGAATAGGGTGAGCGCGCAGAACCCAGTTGTCAGAATGTTAGGTGCCATCTCGAAGAACCTTCTTTACAAGGTAACAACCTTTTGCTGCTGGGAGCACTGGGGTTTTTTTTT
>QEPC01000842.1:1734101-1748906 GCA_003113815.1 Sphenodon punctatus
GGGGGGGGGGGGACAAAGGAAGGAGAACCAAGGGAGAGACAAGGAGTGTAACATTCACAAAGATGTGAGATCCCAGGTGAACTTGCTTGGCTTGGTTACATTGAGAATGATGGCTGGCTGGTCCATGTGGTGAGGATATGAGTACACAGACCTCAGGTAACAGATTGTACTGGATGGTAGGTATCAGCAGGAGTTAGGTTAGGGGAATGTGGAGTTGGGGAGGGCAGAGCGGAACAGGGGAGTCTTGAGGAGGGATTTGAAGGTATTAAGGGGGCAAGGTGGATGTGGGCAGGGAGGGAGTTCCAGGCATAGGGGGCAGCTAGGGAGAAGGGATGAAGACGGTTAGGGGAGCAGGGGTGGTGTGGGAGGGTGAGAGAGGGGACAGAGGAGGAGCGGAGTTCATGGACTGGAGTATGGAGGGAAATTAGCACAGTGAGGGGGGGGGACGAGGTTGTGAAGACCTTTATAGGTGAAGACTAGGAGCTTGTGCAGGATTCATTCAGGAAGGGGGAGTCAGTGAAGAGAGGAGAGGAGGGGCTGCATGTGGTTGAAGCAACAGGCGAGGTGGATGACCTTGGTAGTAGAGTTTTGGACAGAGATAAAGGGAGAAAGGTGAGAGTGGGGGAGGCCAGTGAGAAGGAAGTTACAGTAATCGAGGCAAGAGATGACCAGGGCATGAACAAGGGTTTTGGCAGAGGAGACGGAAAGAAAAGGGCGAATCTTAGCAATGTTATGGAGGGAGAAATGACAGGATTTGGCAACAGAGTCAATGTATTTATTTATTTATTTAAAACATTTTTACCCCGCCCCTCCTGCCACTGGCAGCCCGGGGTGGCTAACAAAATGTAGGGTTTAAAAGAAAGGGGTGAGTCAAAGATGAAGTCTAAGCTATGGGCTTGGGGAATGGGAAGGATGGTGACCCCATCGATAAGAATCAACAGGGTGGAGAGAGAGGAAGGGGGAAGATAAGGAGTTCAGTTTTAGCCATGTTGAGTTGATGTTGAGACATCCAGGTAGAGATATCAGAGAAACAGCTGGTGAGGCGAGCTTGAACAGATGGCGAGAGAGAGGGGGGGGGAGTAGAGAGAGAGAGTTGAGTGTCATCAACGTAGAGGTGATATTGAAAGCCCTGGGAGACAATGAGTTTGCCTAGGGACAGGGTGTAGATAGAGGAGAGGGCCAAGGACAGAATGTTGGGGAACACCAACTCAGAGGGGAAAGGAGGAGGAGCTGGAACTGGCAAGAGACACGTTGACGGTGTGGTCAGAGAAGTAGTGCCATGGAGGTAGGGGGAACGAGAGGGGACAAACAAGGAACCAAGCACGCACCCTGGTCTTAAGGATTGCGAGGAGGCTCTCAGGGGAAAAACGGCTCATCAGGATAGTGAGTTGGCCCTTAGACTCCACAGGAATCAGGCCACTATCATCACTGGGCGCAGAGCCAAGTAAGATCGGCGATACCCTGACACACTCTCTCATGCTCTCTCTCATGCAGGGTGTTCGGGGTGTTAGGCAGGTTGTGAACTGAGGATGGGGGTGCAAGGGCCTGCTCTTCCCTCTGCACTGCAGCCTTCAGTGTTTTCAAAATGTTAGAAATGTGATGCTTGTGCGGCTTGCTCGCTTCTCCACCTTCAGGCCAGGTAGCAGGAGATGCTTGATGGGAACTCCCAGAGGCGGCGCTGAGACCCATCTAGCAGGCAAGATCCTCCCCTTCCCCCATGGCAATGGACAATAGCTGGGGGCGGGGTGTTCTAGCATGACAAGCTAGGGGTCACGGAGCATCTCTCACTCCACCACCACCCTTGCAGGGGCAGGGCTTGGAGAAGATTCCTTCCGGGCCGCTATCCATAACATTGGGGTGGCCGAAGGCCATGCTGAAATCGGTTGGGCCAGGAGGCTGAGCTGGAGGGGCTGTTGGTGGAGCTATCTAATGTCCTACTAGTAAAAGTTGTGAGGAGGCCTTCTTCTCCTCCCGGTGAGAGAGGAATGGGATGGAGAGGGAGGACATCCCCTGGTGGCAGCAGGAGATGGAATGAAAGTTTGGAATTGGCTTTCTACTTGTACGTAGGAAGCAGGACACTGGTAGAGAGAGTTCTGGGATGGGTTAGTTCTATTTATACTGTCTGATGTATTTATTAGTTAATTGTTATTAGGTAGTAGGGTTCTTTATTATGATGTATTGTGATGCTGGGTTCCCCTGCGTGGGATAAAAAAACCCAGATATTGTATTGTATTTTGATTGATGTAAGTCACCTCGAGCTAACTCAGGTTAGGAGAGCATGGGGTATAAATAAAAGTGGAATGGAATGGAAAAAAGGGGGGCAAGGGTCCCAAGGGATGAAGGGTAAGGAAGGGGGAGGGCATACACTGCAGAGATGGGGGAAGGGGGGGAGTGTCTCGTGGGCCCCCCTGGGCATAGTGCCGGCAGAGGCGGCCCTGTCCATGGCCCCTGACAGGTAGGAGGAGAACCAGTTGAGGATGGAGCCATGGAAGTCAAGGGAGTGAAGTGAGTTCACGAAGAGTGAGTGATCAACAGTGTCGAAAGCAGCAGAGAGATCAAGGAGGACAAGTACGGAGTAGAGACGATTAGATTTAGCCACAAGAAGATCATTGGTGATCTTAGCGAGAGCAGTTTCAGTAGAGTTGTGGAAGTAAGGCTAGACTTGTACCCTGCGAGTGCCCCCGGGGCTACTAGATGGGGCACTTGCACCCCTTTATTCTCCGGAGGGGGTCGAGGGAGTAGAGGAATAGCCCTCAATGCCTGCGGTGACCCACGCTCCATGGGCCCCTGCCTGAGCCTACCCGCTCCCACCGCCAGGTCCTTGCTCCCCTGCGGGGAGTGCAGTGCCTTCAGCCACGTTGCATCACGTGGCCCTAAGCTCCCTAGCTCCTGTCCTGGGGACCCCAATCCCCTTCTCCAACCCCCCCTTCCCTCAGTCGCTTCCCTGTGCCCCAGTCTATACTGTGGGGCAAGGGGCCCTGTGTGGCAGCTGCAAGCCGTGCGTGGTGCTGGGGGGGATTGGGGCTGGCCGGATTGGAGGAGCCTGCTTGTCACTCTGCTTCTCCCTCCCCTTTCCCCAGGTAAGAACTCCCAGGGCGGGGCCCTGGGGGCGCCAGCCCTTGGGCGACACCCAAAGGGTGTCGGCCGTTGGCTGGGCCGGGCTTCCGGGGGCCCTTCTGCTGGACAGACATCGCATCAGACACCATGCTGCCAGCGGCTCCCGGGGGAACAGACGTACCAGGACTTTCTACTTGCCAGACCTCAGAGGGGGCTCATCTAAGGCATACTGTGCCCTTTGGCTAGGACTGACGACTGCGGCCAGGAAGTAAGGATGTATGGTGGAGAGCAGAGTTGATGCATATAGGAATCTGCCCCCGGGGGAAAGCAAGAAGGAAGAAAGGGGACCTTTCCCCTTTTGGGGGTAGCAGGAGTGGGAGGGGAAGGGAGGGTAGTGAATCGCTGATCTTGAATTGTAATTGTAGAATTGTGGGGTGGGATGTTATTTTTCTTGTCATATGTTGTGGGTTGTATTGTAAGGGGATTTTATTTGAAGTTCTAATTTGTCTACTGAGTTAGATATTATTAATTATTGTGAGAGTTGTGAAGAAGCCCCTCTTTCTGGTGAGAGCAGGAGGATGGGGGGTGGAAAGACCCCCCCCTGGTGGCAGCAGGGTGGGGTAGAGAGGTGGAATGAAGGTTTATATGTATTATGTATAGGATGTATTTGTTTAATTTATGATGGGGCTTGTTTATTGTGGATTGTTGGTCCTTGCAGACCTATTCTCTGTATTTCTTTGTGTTGTAAGCTGCCTCGAGCTGCTGTGGCAGGAGAGTTGCGGAATATAAATTAAATTAAAATGGAATGGAATGGAATACGCGGCTCCCACGCCGTCTTTGCTGTGGTGTCCCTCCCAGTTGGTCTGGCTTTGTTCCCTGGGTGACCAGGCGGTGTCAGCTGCGGGGCTGATTTGCCAAGAGCGGCATTGCTGTGGCCGTACTCCACCAGGCCGGGGTAGTCGGGCTCGTCCTTCCCTCTCCAGCTCCCTTGGCTCCTCCTTTGTAGTGTCCCGCTTTGCCCCTCCCCTCTCAGTCATCGCTCCATCCACCCAGCTGAGTGCGATTGCCGTTGCATCACCCTCAGCTGTCTCTCCCTCTCTCTCTTCTGATGTCACCCGCTGAACTCCCTCTGGCTGCCGCAGGTGCTCTTGCATGTCACAAGAGTGAAGGGGGTGGAAGCCAGATTGGAGGGGGTCAAGGGAGGAGTTGACAGAGAGGAAGTCGAGGCAGCAGGAGTAGACAACACGTTCAAGAAGCTTGGAAGCAAAAGGAAGGAGTGGGACAGGACTGTAGCTAGAAGGGTCAGAGGGGTCAAGAGTGGACTTTTTGAAGATAGGAGAGACAGGTGGAGGAGAAGGAGTCAGTAGAGAGGAAGAGGTTGATGATGTGCAGGAGGGAAGGGGCAACAGTGGAAGCAATGGAGGTCAGGAGGTGGGAGGGGATGGGGTCAAGGGGGAAGTGGAAGGGTTGGAGGAGGAGAGCAGGGAGATTTCCTCAAGGGAGGTGGGAGGGAAGGAGGACAGGAGAGAAGGAGGGGGAGGAGGGAGAGGGGAGGGAGTAGGAAGAGGAGAGGAGTGAGAAGCGATGTCGAGGCAGATCGTGTCTATCTTGGAGGTGAAGAAGGAAGTGAGATCCTGAGCAGAAAGGGAAGAGGGAGGAGGACAACAGGGGGGCTTAAGGAGGGAGTTAAAGGTGGAGAACAGGCAGCGAGGGTCCTGAGAACAGGACTCAATGCGGGAGACGTAGTAATGCTGTCTAGTGAAGGAGATAGCAGAACTAAGGGAGGCAAGAGAGAATTCGAAGTGAAGGAAGTCAGCATGAGAGTGGGATTTGTGCTGGAGGCATTCAGAAGCACGGGTGCAGGAGCGGAGGTGGCGGATGCTGGAGGTGAACCAAGGATGGGGGTAGTGGGGGCAGGTGGAGTGGGAGGAGAGGGGGGCAAGGGTGTCAAGGGTGGAGGAGAGAAAGGCATTGAAAGCCGAGATGGCAGAGTCAGGGGAGGAGGAGAAGATTTAGGGGAGAGAGAGAGGAGGCAAAGTCCAGGGGGTTAATAGCCTGCAGGTCATGGAAGAGGCATGGAGATGGGGAAGAGGAGGGAGGGAAGTGGGAGACATTGAAAGAGGCAAAGAAGTGATCTGAGATGAGGATTGAAGGAGAGATCAGAGACAGAGCAGTTCCTAGAGAAGATGAGGTCAACAGAATGGCCGTTAGCGTGGGTGGGGGAGTTGGACCAAAGGTGGAGGTTGAAGGAGGAGGCTAGTGAGACATCAACGTGAATGCTGAAGTCACCGAGGATGAGAGTGGGGGTATCGCTGGAGAGGAAGAAAGTGAGTCAGGACTTGAATTCAGAGAGAAAGGAGGAGAGAGAGGTGTGTGTGTGTGTGTGTGTGTGTATGTGTATGACAGTGACGCGGAGATGGAGGGGGGAGTAGAGATGCACAGAGTGAATCTCAAAAGAAGGGAAGGAGAGAGGGGAGAGGAGAAAGTGGTTGGAATTGACAGGAATTAGTGAGGAGGAGACCCACATCCCCGACCTTCAGGGCGGGGCTGGTGAGAAAAGGAGAGACCCCCAAAGGAGAAGGTAGCCGGGGTGACAGAGTCAGAGGGGGAGATCCAAGTTTCAGTAAGGGCAAGGAACTGAGAGATTGAGAGAGGAAGATATCATGAATGTAGGGAGAATTATTGGCAGAGGAGCGACAGTTCCAAAGGGAGCAGGAGAATGGCAGCTGATCAGGGGGAAGGCAAGGAATGGGCAAAAGATTGGGAGAAAGGGGGTGGCGGGGCAGGTGAGAGATGGGGAGGGTGAGGGAAGAGCAAGGGGGAGGAGGAAGTGTGAGGAGGTTGGAGAGAAGTGATGGGCTGGGAGGGGGAGGAAGGAGCAGAGGGGAAAGAAGTAGAGGGAGGAAGAGGTGAGGAGAAGGGGAAAATGGGAGGAGGAGGGAGAGGGAAGGCAAGAGATTAGGGCAGGCATGATGGTGGGAAGTGTAGGAGGGAGGCATCCCAGGGGTTGGTAGTGGAGAAGAGGCAGAGGAGGATGAGGTGAGTGTGACTGGTCTACTGGCCACTGAGGAGTCACCGGGTGGCCACCACATGGCCAAATTACTCTTAGACTTATCGTTAGCTGGTGTTGCTGGAGTATCCTGTTCAAGAGTGATCCTTCTGGCCCGCTGGTCGGGGCAGCAGAAAGGCCAAGACTGAGGAGGGTTGTGGCATCCTCAAGTGATGACAGTTACTCTCCCGAGGCAGCTGGGAGAGTAGCACCCAGGTTTGTAGTTGTATGTGTTTCAATTCTGTTTCTAGCCCCTTATTGCTCTAGTTGTGTTTCTTAACCTTGATCCTTTGTGTGCCTAGTTATATCCTTGCTCCCTATCTGTCTGTTTCTAGCCCCTTGTGCTCTCCCTATATTGCTCTAGTTGTGTTCGCTAGCCTTGATCCTTGCACTCCTTTAGTTTCCAAGTTCCCTGTTTTCCCTGTGCTTCACTTATGAGAAGTACAGGTTGGAGGACTGTGTTGGAGCCAATACAGCCCTGCAACCATATGTGCCCTCTAAAAATGTGCATATATGGCAACCCTAACATCAGGCCAGTGTGTCTGTTCAGCCTTGCCATTGCTGCCATGGGGTGGGGGCTGCCATGGCTGCCTGTCATAGTGTGTGGGGTGGGGGGTGCTGGCTACCTGCCTTTCTGCACCCCTCTACCCATGGGGTGCAGGCAGTGGTATGGCTCTCTAGCCATGGCCAAATTTGGTCAGTGTCCCTCCCTGACCTGGAGAGTGGTGGCTGCTGTTTCCTACCCCCCAGCTGGGGAGCTGCTGCCCATGCATCAGTTTTCGCCCTTTGTTGCAGATCCTGGCTGTAGCAGGGAGCAGTCCTGCGGGGCTGCTGCCCCTTTAGGAAGGGGGCTGCGTGGGTCAGCCGGAGGGCTGAGCATGCCCAGGGGCGTGGCAGAGCCAGTCCCATACCCATAGCTGGAGATCAGCATGGAATGAAACAGGCTGAGAGACTCTGTGACAGAGTGGGCAGGACACTGGCCCTTTAAGGGCAGTAGTGCTGTGCTGTGGGCCAAGCCCCCTCTGATTACAAAAGAGGAAGCAAGGCAGAGAGGATGGCAGTCTCTGCCTGTCAGGTCCCAGGACTGGGGTTTCAGAGGGAGAGGGAGGGGTTTGCCAAGAGCCCAGTTGGGGGTCCGGCAGAGGCAGACACTGAGGACAGATCCTGCGGCCTCACCTAGCGCTACAGTCATGTTGCCGGCCCCGCCGGAACAGCAGAGGGAACTTGCGGGGCCATTGGGGAGTCCCTGGTGACAGGGATGCCTCCCCGTCTCCCAACTGGCTGGGAGGCTAGGGACGCGCTTCCGCTGCACTGCCCCACGTGGCCACGCCCCCCCATCTTGCAGCGCCAGCGCTCAGAGTACCTGCGCCAGTGTGTGCAGGCAAGTAGCAAGGGATAAAAGCAGTGTCGGCTCTCACTGCTGTTGCTGGTGATCGGACCCTTGTGCCTGTGATACCGGCCCCCCTTTTTTGGAGCATTGTTGTGGAGTGATTGTTCTTGCTGTATATTTAAGGAAAGCATGGTGGAAACGAGTGCGTGGGTGAGTGTGCGAGTGTGTGGGTACGGTGAGGGGCTCTCAGACTGTGTGGAGTGGTGTGACTGTGCCCTTCCCTCCTCCCTCCATGACCTGGTCCCCGTCTGGTGTGGTTGTCCTGTCCCTTACCCCTATCCTGAGGTGAACACTTCCTGTCCGTCACGCACCCCCCACCTTGTTCGGCGTTCCTACATCCCCATGTGCGTGTGGTTCCCTGGGCTGTAGGGCCTTGTGCTCACCCTGTGATGATCTAGGCTGGGGATATATATCCCAAAGGCCGTATAAGATCCTGAGGGACCATTTAACGAGCCAAGGCCGTTGTCACAAGGGAATGGAGCACCTGGAGCGTGTGTATTGTCCCCCGTGTGTATTGTCCCCCTGGCAGCCCCAGGGATTGTGTACAGTACACTGGACTGTACTAATAAAGGACTGTGGATAGATACCCTCTGGACTGCCTGTGTTGGGTCCTATAAGAGGGTACCCCCTCCCTGAAAGCGGGATTTAGCCGAGGCTCAGGCTGAATAGGTTTGGCAGCAGAGTGAGCTAATTCCCCAGAGACACCCCAGCGCCCCCGTGTGGTCCTGGGAAGACCCCCTGCTACACTGGCTCTTTTGCTCAAGCTGAAGAGACTTGTGTTTATTTCTTGAAGTGCCTGATTCACTCCATAATATGCTGACAAAGATAATGCGTTCATATTTGGAAAGACAGCTATCAGTCCAGTCCTATTAATCTGCCTTAGGCTGAATTACTTACCTGCCTTCCTAAAAATTCTTTCCAAGTTTGATGAGGGTAGTTTTGATCCCTGCATGCTCAGCTAGACTAAGCCTGACAAAATCAGACTTTTCCTATTTTCTCTCTTTCTTATGTCTTGGATCACCAGTATCAAATAAGACCCAAGCAGCTGGAACAGGCACCCTGCGGGGATGCATTGCAAATTATGTCCCAAATTATGCAAGTAATTAAAACCAATGAGGGGGTACCGTGTTAAATAACATAATTAGATGAGCAAGGCAAGTGAAATGATTGTAATAGCTTTTTGTTCTCCTGCCTACAGACAATTTTTAACCCTTTCTATATCATCTTCCACCATTGTGTGCAGAAAGGATTTCTTAGCCTAACAAAACCCATTATTACCAGAGCTGCTTGAAAAAGCACCATTTTTGTTCAATGGAAAATTTCCAGTATCTTAATATTTTATTTTATTTTAGGCCCAAATTAAGATATGTAGTTAAAATACCAACATTTTCTGCAGCTTGACTATCAATGGAAATTTCATGGTGCAAAAGGCAATAAACTGTTGTCATAGAAAAAAACCCCATTTCTAATCCAGCAGCATTGCAGGGAAAGGTTTTGTTGGAAGTTTTCTGCCAAATGGGTTTGTAAAAAAACTTCTCTCTTCCCAGTGGTGTGACAAAGGATTCCTTCCTGGATATCTGAAGTCATCCTCACTTCCTTCCTTTGGCTCTGTTTGAGTGTTGTGGTTTGCTTTGACTCCTGAGTACAAAGATCTCTCTTATTTTTCCCCTGACCCACGTTTATTTGGATGCTATTCAAGCAATGAGGCAAAGCAAGAATGAGCATTTTGTCCAAACAGAAGTAGTGATCATCACTAGAACATTTTAAGATTCAAACTGTAGGGGGCTGGGGGTTCTGGGAAATGGAAAAAGTAAATATAAAAAAAGTGAACACTGGACTAGCAAGGCCATCCAAAAATATTGGTAAATCCAAAAGATAAGCTGGTGTTTCAGGTGCCTTTTACATTAGTGCAATGCAAGAGGATTTTCTTTGCAATTTCCCCTGCATTTATTTTGCTTGATTCTCTCTCCCTTCAGATTCAGATCACACTGCCCAAGAACTCTTTTGTTGTTGTTGTTGTTGCCCAGAATGAGTAATGAGGACTAATAACACACACACCAAAAAAAAGCTGGTATGGTGGGTGTGATGCTATTTCTGTCTATTTAATCTAAGTTTGTATTGCTGCCCATTTACACAGCAAAAATCCTTTGGAAACTAACCTTACTTCTCCCTAACTTTCTTTGCAAGGTTTTATTAAACTTGTCCAGTTCTGGGTTGTACTTTCAAATAAATTGAGATGTGTTGCTTGGCTGGTTGCAGGTTTTTACTCTCTCTCTCTCTCATATATTGGAAATTTGATCCTGTACAGATGAAAGAGTTGTCTGTGGCCTGATTACTGTTTACCAATGTATATATTAATTACCTAAGCAAAAAACCTGCGGTTTAAGAAACTGGTTAAGGCGGCATTCCAAATTATACTCAAATTCTAACATGACAGTAAATTGTCACGTTAAAGCAAATAAAAAAAATAAATGTATGGCTTAACTGAAATTAAACTGCATACATTCCTCATCGTGTATAATTATTATTCAGTCACCATACCACACCAGTCACCACCATACCACACATATGCAGTTTAAAAGCCGTACTTTAAAATATTTTTTTTGCCTTAATGTGACATTTACTGTCATGTTAGAGTTTGAGTATAATTTGGAATGCCGCCTTAACCAGTTTTTTAAACCGCAGGTTTTTTGCCTAGGTTAACATCCCTTTCTGTTGAAACATAAAAGTTAACAGTACTTTACTATATATATCCCTTCCCTTCTTGGCAGGCACCAGTCCTTCCCTCTGTGTGTGTGTGTCTCTCTCTCTCTCTCTCTCACTCACACACCATTCATTCTCTCTCACTTTCACATACACATTCATTAATTTGCTCTCACTCATCTCTCTCTCTCTCCCACACACACACACTCACATCACTTTCACTCATCTCTCTCGTGCGCACGCTCACACGTATTTACTGACTCATACACAGATACACACTCACTCTGGGGGGAGGGAGAAGTTACTGTACTGCCACAGGGCAAGCCCCTTTGGCTGCTGGCACTGCTGTGGCTGCTTCCACTCCCCAACGTAACGACCCAGCACTGCTGTGCACATGCTGGGGCCACCATTTTCCTAGCCTGGCATGCTGGGAAATGTAGTCCCAGCATACTAGACTAGGAAAGGGGAAAGGGAAAGGAGATTGTAAGATCTCGGGCAGGGACTGTGTTTATCTTATTCTCTGTAAAATGCCAGGTACATTGCTGGCGCTATATAAATAAAATAATAATAATAATAATAATAATTAATAATAATTAATAATAATAAAACATCCAGCACAGGGACCTGTCTGAAAAACAGTTTTTAAACTGCAGCGGTCAGCGCTGCTGCCACCGTGAGGAAGAGAGGGAGCAATGGAGCAGGCACCAGGCAGTTGGAGTGGCGGTAGTTCCTCCCTCCTCGCTGCTGCTGAGAAGGGAGTTGGGTAAGCAGCTGAGGGCTTCCCCACCATGGCTGTGAAGGAATGGGGGCTGTCAACTGCCACCAGTAGGAGTGGGGAGGTGGCAGCAGCAGCAGCTGCCCAGGTTTGGAGAAAGGGGCTGACTGTCTGCCGATCTCTGGAGCCAGCCCTGATAGTCTGCCCACCCCTCTCCCAGGTGGGGGCTGTCTCCTGTGCAGCAGCAGCCAGGGACGCCAGGAAGGTGAGTGGTAGGCAGTGGCATTAGTTCCTCCTCTGCCTCCCCTTCATCCAGGATGCTACTGAGGGTGGTGGGTGAGTTGGGACCCCATGCTAAGGCTGGCCCCAGTGGTGGCGGCAGCATTTTAAAAGCCTGCGCTGCCCACGCTATGTGAGAGCACTCAGTCCACTTAAAGAGCTAGCGCTCTAGGGGAGGAAGTGCCCCTTTTGTGACTGGAACAGGGCTGGCCAAAGTCACCCTGTTATAATCCTGAGACCCTGATCACAGACGTGAAAGCACCAGGGTAAAGTAGACACTATTCTATCTAATCCAGCCATTAAATGTCGTATATACTGAGCCGGAAATTACAGGTCCCGTCAAAATACCTGGTTGCCAACCGGAAGTCTTTGCCCCAACATCTCCCATTGAGCAGCATTAGGTGCTGTTCAATGGAACCTAGCATCTGCCTTAACTATAGAGCCACGACCGTAGCTCTATAGAATCAGGATTTACATCTCATTTAATACCCCAGTTAACTGCTAACAGGAAGCTAGGAGTTCAAGATTACTTAGTTTTTTCCCCAACTTTACCCACTCACCACTATAGAGCTGACATATTATCATACATTAGCCATTTAAAGACCATGGCTTAATAATTTCCCTCCCAAACTTTAAAGTAAATATATGTGTTTCTTTCATCTCCCCATCTTTAAAGGAACAAACAGAAAGGTGTGGGGTAAAAAATGTGATGTATGAAAAATTAATTGGCCATACATTTTAATTAAAGACCGTGGCAAATGACAGGTGACGAAAATATGTCTAGTGCAAAGCCCTCTCCTCTCACAAATGAATTTTAAATAAGGGGCACCACAGGGTGGAAATGAGCATTAATTTTTATGTGCATAATGAATTACTAGTGTCTCAGCTTAATTACTAAGAATAAGGTGAGCCAGCAGCCAAGATTTTCAAAAGTGGCTTCTGAATCGGAGTGTCCATTGCAGTCATAGGGAATCAGAGCTGGCATGAATAAATATCCATGCCAACGTTTGAACTGAAGGAAGTTTGCAAAGTAAGAAGTGCAAATTTGAATTTCTGTGGACATTTGTACAATCGCTGAGCAAAGTCTAGATGCAATCTTGCTATTTGGTCAGTGGCAATTTGGCACTCGCAATTTTGGTACTGAGTGTTATGCACAACAAAGCAAAAATAAAATTGCTTGGTTCCATCCTATTCTTCCTCTGCTCTGGGGACTTCTCCCTCATCCTGCTGTCAGTGCTAATGCCACTGCCACTTTCTTTTTCCTTCCCTCCAACTACCCATTGCATTAGCACTGACAGCAGGATAAGGGAGAAATCTCTAGAGCTAAGGAAGAAAAGGAGGGGAGCAGAGAGGACTCTGGTTGTGGGGCCCCTCCCTCCTTTTACTGCTGCTTCCTCCCTCAAAGCCAGTGCATGTAGCGGAGGAGGTAGGTGGGGAGCACAGCTGGGCGAGGGAAATAGCTGTTGTCCCTAACTTTGCTGGGGAAAGGGATGGATGGGAAGCACCAAGGACAGGGTTTCTAGGGCTGAGGGTTCAGCTTCCTCCTAGCAAAATTCTGCTTGCCCCCAAGATCCTATTCTAGGATCAGGGTCCAAAGGGCTAATTATTAATTGATATGATTTTTCCTCTTGCCACTAAAGCATTCGTGCTTATTTTTCTACAAATTTAGCATGTGGGAAAATAGGAGCCTGTGTTCCTCGTTAATTTGTTTGTAATTTTCCAAGGAGCTGAGTTGTTGAAAAGATGAGTTGCACATAATTACACTTGTCGCATTATAGCAAAAAAATCCCCGCCACCATCATGCTGGGAACATAATCCCCTCCGGGAGAGACAGTAGGATTACCTGCTACATGTAGTGAGAGTGACAGGTTGTTCCAAGAGGGATTTTAAACTCACACATCATCCCCACACATAGAATATTTGTTAGTGGATCTGAAAATGTTTTGTTTCAGCACAAAAGAGACCTTCTATTCCAGGCTCAAGAAACAGCTGAGTCATTGCCTTGACCACGATGAATGTCTACTTGAATATGTGCTTCCCACCAAGAGATATGCAGCTGTCTAGTAGGATGTGACACTTCCACAAAACAGTCTGATCTGCTTTGTCTTAGGCCATGTTCACATGAAATCCACAATTTGTGGTTCTTTACCCTCAGGTAAAATAACCCCAAACCAGTGGCCTCATGAATATTTTCACCCCCAGGTAAAGTTCCATACATTTCCTCAAACATGTATCACAGCTGATAATGAGAATATATCCCATGATCAGGGCTGGCCTTACCGCGGGGCAGTTCGGGGAGGCCACCCCGGGCCCCGCTCCTGGGGGCCCCCGTGATTGGGGTCCTCTGCTCCCAGCCACTGTTCCCGGCCACTGTCTGTCTGGCAGAGAGTGAAGGAGAGGCAGAGGCCCTGCCTCTCCCTCACTCCCTAGCACCCTCCACTGTCTGGCAGAGAGTGAGGGAGAGGCAGAGGCCCCACCTCTCCTTAACGCCTTGGTCTGTAGCACCTTCCGGTGGAGGCGGGCGTGGCGGCAAATTCAGTATGCTGTTGGGGCGCCCAGCACAACCCAGGAGCCAGCGAGTGGGCCCAGAGTGGGGGCCAGGCCAGCGGAGTCATGGTCAGCATGGCAGCAGCAGCGGATGAGGTAAGTGTCCCCCAAAATGGCTGGGCTTAGGGATGGGTGGAAGGGAGTGCCCCCTCCATCCATCCCTGAGCCCCTGGCCAGGTAGCACCCTCTGAGCCAGGGAGCGCCCCTAGGCCTGCTGGTCACTGGCGGCTTTGCTGCCGGTGGCAGAAGGGGCCCCACATTTCTCCCCCGCCCTGGGCCCCGCAATCCCTAAGGTCGGCCCTGCCCATAATACTTAACTCCAGGACTCTGAGATGAGAAGCAAGTCAGTAAATTTTCTGTGGCTGCATTATGGCCACAAAGGATTCTGGGATGCTTATGGGCGTGGCAGGGGTCTGCTTACAACAAATCCAGCAGTCGCATGAATACTGATCCAGAAGTAAATTGTCCTCTGTGGTAAGCAAGAGACATTTGGTGTTGCTGCCACAAACTTCCCCCATGCTACCACAAAACATTCATGTGGCCATTGAAAAGTTAACCTGTGGGTAGAGGCAATTTATCAGGTAGTTAACATTTTGTGTGAGCAAAATTTCTAAATTGAAATTTTTTCAAAAATTTGAATTTTGATGGGGGGGGGGAAAGGGGTGAGATATGTGAAAATTACACCTTGTTTCTCAGTCAGCTTTACAATATCTTCCCCCATGGCAAGAAGATCACCTTGCTAGCTACTGCTGCTGTGATAAAACAGGAGAAACGAGTGTAGAAAGGATAGCGGGTCAACGGTGGGCGGAGCAACCCAGCAGCAAGGAGTTCCAAAGGTTAATGTTGGATGGACATTACATTACTTCATCAAGCAATTTCAGTTAGGTTAGGCAGGTTTAAAAGCAGGCAGACAACCTTAAACCTTACTTACAAGCAGTTTTAGCAAAGACAAACACACACGCAGCAGAGGTTAAGAACGCTGCTTCAGAAAGAAGGGACTTGCTGCATGTATGTTGGAGGGACCCCAATCCCTGCTTCAGAAGTCCCTTCTGAAGGAGTATTTTT